>JAHKKF010502896.1:0-10222 GCA_019740295.1 Labeo calbasu
GATCCTAATTAGTTGGTTCAGGTGTGTTCGATCAGGGTTGGAGCTGAACTCTGCAGGAAGGTAGATCTCCAGGAGCAGGATTGAGCACCCCTGCTGTAGATCAATAGTTACCACAGTGAGTGACATCAGAATAACCTGATTTGAAGAAAATGTGACATTTGACCTTCCAGAATTTACTGCCATGATGTTAAGGTGAGTGTTTCCCTTGTGTTGCTTTACATTCGTGCTTTTCAGTTTGTTGCTATGAGTTTAGCTTAATTTGTTGCTAGATGTTTAGATGTTTGATAGGCATTGCTAAGGTGTTCCATGTGGTTTTCATGGTGTTGTTACGTGGTTTATTAGGTTTCCTGGGTGGTTGTCACTTGCCAGGGCGTTCCTGTGCATTTTCTAAGGTGAGTAGAGAGGTTTTTCATTTGCTGTAATCCAGTTCCAATTTTAGGGTGGTTAGGTTTATTTCTGGGTGGTTGCTAACCCTGTTTAAAAAAAACAGCATGTTCTGGTTAGGTATGTTTTGAAGCAGCCATGCTTCAAAACATACCTAACCAGCATATGCTGTTTTTTTTTCAACAGAGAAGGCATTACTGGCCTCAAAACTCTGCTTTTCACGAGTCATGACGCGTCATTGATCAGCCATATTGGCGGCACTGAATGTAAACAATACCACTGAACTGAACGAAATCACTATTTTGCTGATTATTGCTGCTGAAAATGGTAAATTATTGTCATGTTTTGGGCTGTTACTAATAGACCAATTTGGAATAGACGTCACAGTTACGTCACACACAGCTGCGCGCATCGTGGTGGCCAAAAAACACTGGTAATAAGTGGAGAGAAATGGGTAAAATCCATGGAATGAGGTAAAAAATGTATTGTTCAGCCTTTGGATGTCAGAATTGGACTGCAAATAATTTTTATAGCATATTGTCATCAAAGACACCATTTGAAGCTAAACGCAGATGTTTTAACGTACAGACTATGGATGAAACCTGCTATGATTACTACTTTTAAAACATAAATTTGATTTAAACAATAGGTCTACATAATATTCACATATCTTGTTAGAACTTCTTAGGAGACACATTATATTAGCCCTACAGTTCCAGCATGAAATACTATTTAAACCTATAACATTTTACATAATGTTTACCTATTTTATCTCACAATTCTAACTTTTTTGTTCACACAAATGCAAGTTTATATCTCCTAGTTTGGACTTTATAAGTCGACTTAACTCAACAATAGAAATCTTGTGAATTCTGAGGCAAAAAACCCAGAAGTGTGGGATATAAACTCATTCTAAGCCAAGGGGAAAAGAGAATGACGAGTCAGTTTTTCTTTTTCTTATCAGCGAGAATAAAGTTGAAATATAAATTCAAATGTACCTTTTTTTTATTCTGTTATTCTACCACCTGATAAGCTCCGCCCACTACAAACATCATCACTATTTGCAAACACCGAATTGATCTATTGGTCGGACCGGAAAAACATTTGGAGTACTATAGACTGCCAAAAGTTATAACAAATCAAGGAGAAGAGTGCAAAAAACTGTCTGAGGAACAAAAGGTATTTGTGGTTAGCCAAACTGAACCAGGGTTTCCAGGGCAAGAATCTTGACAACATTAATGTTTTTTCTATTCATTTCCGGTCGGGTAGGTGAAATATTATGCTAATATCTTAATTAATACCGCTCGAACATACCTTTACCAGCTATTAACTTTAGTTTGTCAAAATATTGCACCCTTTCCTGCTTACCAAGTCCTTCTCTATATGACTTTTTTCGTGGTTTAGACGGCATAAATGAGCAGAACAACATATTCAGTAGTACATTAACTCTGCAATTCATGCTGTTGTTTACATGCGAGTATTGCCAATATGGCCGCGCATCCGAGTTACTGACCAAATCATGACAAAAGTGCAAACCCTCTATTGGTCGCCTTCTATTGGTGGCTTGTTAAAACCACTAAATCTTAATGGAACATGTCCTAAAATACACTACAGGAATTAATTTGAAGGAAAATTTCACTTCCAGAACAAACATTTACAGATAATTTACTCACCCCCTTGTCGTCCAAGATGTTCATGTCTGTCTTTCTTTAGTTGTAAAGAAGTTATAGTGGACTTCAATGGTGTTCGCGAGTTTGAGCTTCCAAAATGCAGTTTAAATGCAACTTCAAAGGGCTGTAAACGATACCAGCTGAGGAAGAACGGTCTTATCTAGAGAAACGATCGATTATTTTCTATAAAAAAAAAATATATATTACAATTTATATACTTTTTAACCTCAAATGCTCATCTTGTCTAGCTCTGCATGTACTCTGTGTATTCTAGGTCCATACAGTTAGGGTATGTTGAAAAACTCCCATCTCATTTCCTTCTCCAACTTCAAAATCATCCTACATCACTGTTTTCCCGTTTTTTTGTAAAGGGCGTTTGATCTTTGCATGTTCACTTTGTAAACACTGGGTTGGTACTTCTACAGCGATGTAGGACAATTTTAAGGTTGGAGGAGAAAATGAGACAAGAGTTTTTTTGACATACCCTAAATGTCATGAACCAGAACATGCGCAGAGCTAGACAAGACTGGCATTTGAGGTTAAAATATAAATATATAAGTATATAAATTGCCAATTTATTTTAGAAAATAACCAATCGTTTCGCTAGATAAGACCCTTCTTCCTCGGCTGGGATCGTGTAGAGCCCTTTGAAGCTACATTTAAACTGCATTTTGGAAGTTCAAACTTGTGGGGACCATAGAAGTCCACTATATGGAGAGAAATCCAGAAATATTTTCCTCAAAAAACAACTTTATGACTGAAAAAAAGAAAGACATGAACACCTTGTATGACAAAGGCTGAGTACATTTTTGTTCTGCTTTAAGTTGATGGTTTGTAATGGTATTTGTAGTGGAGACTATTAGAATTTCCGTGATGGTTTCTGTTGTTTTGTTTTTTTCTCTCTTTCAGCAGGGAAGAACCTGCAAGTCCCTCCTTCAGTGTAAATGTACAGGAATTTTGGTCCAATTGTTTAGAAAAAGTAATAGACCACTTCAAAAAACAGTACTTTCCAGACAGACATAAAAGAAGTTCAGGATGAGTTCAGCAGGACCTCTTTTAGTATTACAAGTGTTTCAGGAAATTCCAACATCAGTCATGGGTTAAACTCATGTTCCTGTGTATCTTTTCCTAAACATGTTGTTACTGGTGTGTGTGTGTGTGTGTGTGTTTGTCCAGAGTTGCTGAAGTACAGACTAAGAATGTTAGTCAGTTTTGTAGTTACATCTTAGCAAAATATTGCAACAAGATGAGAGCACAGTGAGTTCCTGAAACTCCTGGTACTTCTGTTGCCACTCTTTGTTCTCGCTTTCACAAGTGGACACAACCTTTTGAACATTAAATGAAGAGTTTCAAACTTCCTATTTCAACCTACGAGTGTCAGGGTTCCCACGCTTCTTGAAAGTACTTGAATATCAGAAACATGGATTAAAGGCCTGGAAAGTACTTGAAAACAAATATAGGTCCTTGAAAGTGCTTTAAATAAATTTGAAATAAATTTTTAGTAGAATGGTGCTATTTCAAAAATTTTCCTATATGCGCAGTCAAAGACTAAATGAAACAGCGTTAATGACTGGGGTGGAGATGGGGTAGCGCGAGAAAAAAAATCTTAGCATGCGAGCTGATGCGCACATTTCGCAGCCCTGCTTGAACCTATGGAGAAGCAGTGCATTTGTGACTGAAAACTACTGACTATGAAAAAAATATTTAAGTGCAAATGACCCTTTTGGCATATTTGTGCTTGCGCTGAGGGGAGCTTCAAACGTTTCTAAAATCACGTAAATAAAGTGATCAGGTTGATGTGCGCGTTTGTCACAAGCTTCGTTTATGCATGAATGGGCGTTAACTAATCTGATTCAATTACCCATTCATAAAGACAGTCGAACGAATCAATTCAATGAACGATTCAGTGATAAAATCAGTGACTTGCCGCCACCTACTGGCAGTTTTACTTTCATTTTAAAGTATCTTTTCTGCTATTTAAATCATTTTAATATTTCTATATTCAAAATGTTATATATAAACCATTAACCTCAACATGAAGTTATGAATTTCACTGCACTCATGCGACCGCAGAGCCTCATTAAACCATCTGAAAATACACCTTCTGTGCCACCTCTGTAGTACAACTTTTTTTATACTGATTTCATTTGATTGGTAACTTCTTATTCAACTTGTTTTTATTCTGTTGTTTTAATTAGAAATTTAAAAAAAAAAACTTATAAATAAATATATATTTAATTTAACAAAAGATGACATACTTTTAATAAAGTTAGAAAAATGCCATTACAAAGGTAAAAACAAAATTTCCTGTAAATCACTTTGAGTCAAATATCGTCTCGTAATGGGAAGGCTAATACTTGATTAGAATTTGATTATTGATTAGAAGGTGCTCCTGAAATTTTTGACTGTGCTCCTAAATTTTTTTTTAGAATTAGGAGCACAAGTGCTTCTAAAAAGAAAAGTAAGTGTAGAGCCCTGTTTAACCATTTTTTATTCATTTAAAAATTGAGAAATTCTTTCGAATTTAAATCTTTTACAAGAATTACAGCAAAAAACTGTTTGATGCAAGAATGTATGTTTTTCTCAATAATTGAGAAATTCAAAATTCCTTTGAACACGACTGCTCAAAATGGTCTAAATTTATGAAACCAACACATTCAAAGCCTTGTTACTCTGAAAATGTTAATGTAAATGTTAAGTGTAAGTGAAATGTAAAGTACTGTAAGAGGTCTTTCGTGATGCTACGTATGCTGGCGTGTGAATTTAATAGGTGCTCGATATAAAATAAATGGTGCTTTAAAAAGTCCTTGAATCTGGTGTTCATGAAAGAGTGGGAACCCTGGAGTGTGTTAGCGATACAAGCGATACTGACGCTACAGGACAGTCCATTTCCTCTAACTCAGCTGACATGTAGTTGTCTTCTCTGCTAACCTTGTATCACACACACTTAATGTTAAACCTAATCCAGTTACCACAAAAACAGTAATAGATCACTTCCTTTCCATGTTATACGTCATCTACTGGCCGTCAGCCTGTGTTTCATCCTTATAATAAAGACTTTCCCATGCGAATGTAAGAAATCATCACTGAATGATGAATACAGGTAATTGTGTTCAACTCTTCAGTGGTGACTCGGTGTTCAAAATGTAGGAAAGATTAATCTTGAGAGTGTCTAGGCTGGATGTGTGAGACTGTTGTCTGCTCTTGACCCTGTTCATTTTAGATCTCATTACTTTGCACACTGACCCTGACCCCCATCTGGATTAACTTACTCTCAACGCTGGACCGTCAGCCAAGCACGTTGTGCACATACACAAAGCGAGATGGATGCCTATTTTCAGGTGCAGGTGCGTGCAAACGCTGACAAAGTTGCATGCAAATTGCATACGTGATGCTTTAAAATGGCAACCAGAAGGCTGACCTACGTGCGCTGAATCAAGCAGCATTCTCAAACTAAAGCTGCCCATATATGCTGCTACTAAGATAGATAGATAGATAGATCTATACTCGGACATACAGACTTTGTCCTTAACTGACTTAATGTCAGTACTCAAAGTTCTAAGACTGTAATGACATGGCTACATTCTTTAACCTTGACCAAAGTGGAGATATTTTGTGTACATGTGTATGTTTATGGAGTCAAATGGAGTTATCGGCCTACTTGGAAATCGGTTAATTACTCTGTGACTCTTTATACATGTGATGTGAGGTTAAGGGTGATTTGCAAGGTGTGACACAGAGTTTGCATGAAGGCTGTGGGCAGAGGTCATGCATTTACCTAAAGTGGCTGTACAGCCTAAACAAACACTTCCAAACATCAGCTGAGGAGCATTTTAATTTTCCAGTGATGGAAAGTACACATACATGCATAAACGGACACTCAAAGCCATATTTAAGTAAAATAAATAATAATACAAATAACTAAACATAACTTTATAGCTGGTAATTAAGTTCAATGTGTTTGCGCAGACAGCACGTGATAGAAATTTACTACCATTTATGGTCTTGCACCTGCATGGCATCATAAAGTGGACTGTTGTATATGCAGGGTGTGAAGTGTAGGGGAAATGTCACCAGGATGTGTGTAGCACTTTGTATAAGTTCAAGGTGATGAAATTTGTCGTCTGAAGGTGAAAGATAAGTTAGTCCGTCCAGTCGGGGAATCTGAGGAGACAGTCGAGACAGTAATCTGTCTCTGAGCCAGTGGACATAGTAAATTATGTCGATCTCTGCATAAATCGTACCACGCAATGCAATAAATACAATGCAGAACTTAAAGGAATCAGAAATTCACAAGAAATGTTATGTCACTTTAATACGGAACACTGAGTCATTTTCCTGACCGCGATGACTCAGTGGTCATGCGCGCGCTAAACATTTGTACTCGTGCTTCCTGTCTTTCCTGTTTAATTCTAAAGAAAATACTGACCTCTAGTGGACTCGTGATGCCGTTTTGAACTTTGACGTGGTCGTACTGAATTGTTCCCTATGTATTTACAAGGGCTACATTTCTTTAACTTTACTGTTTTGAGTCAAAAATCCAAATATTCAAACGCTTGTTTTTCGTTGGTTTCAAACAAACAGAGCCATCAAAACATAATGGGTATTGCATATTACATGATGAAAACTGTAGTTAGTAATACAGTTGAGGTTACTCATTTTAGGTGACGTATTCTGACTATTTTTAGATTACTTTTTAATCTAACTTGTTAAAGTTTTAAAGTACCATATTAATAGAAAGCCCAGATAGCACATGCACGTCTGCAAGATGTCTGTTAAAGATCACTTGATCTGGAAAGCAACTGCTATGTGCAAACATCTGACAGACACCTGTAAGATGTCAGTTTTACATAAATAAATGCCTTAAAGACATCTAACAGACGTCTATTTGACATCTGATAGGAAACATCCAATAGACGTATTGCAGAGAGCAAACGCTCTAAATAACAACAAAATGCATATTGCAGATGTAAATGTAGATGTCAAATAGACATAGACATCAGTTTTATATAAATTCTAAATCATAAACGTCTTAAAGACGTCTAATAGACGTCTCTGTGATGTACATGTGGTATCAGGAAAAAGCAAAAAGAAACAAAATAGATTCCATTTCTTGATGTCAACAACATTACATAAAACCAGGATTTAAAACTGGGTTTAATGTAAGAACAGCTGTCGGTTGATTTAAAAAAAAAACAAACTAACAAGTAATTCATTTAATCATCATAAATTGAATCATAGCAGCTATACATCAGCGGTGTTTAGTAACTTGCATAGTTATTTGTTTTATAAATGGTCTAGATGTGCTTTTTTCACCTAAATTCAGAAATATGGTTTGCAAATTTATTTTTATGAGCATTCTGCAATGTGAATATAGTCACAGCTAAATGTTATGACATAAAGTAGAACTTTTAGAAGGGAAAACTTAAAAGAGAGAGAGAGAGAGAAATGAGGGCGAAACAAAGTCTGAATGATTTACTGCTATTGTGTGAACAATATGTAGTCATGTATTTCACTAAAAAGGAATTGTAAATAATTATGAGCATTAAAATTTAATATACTAATTATGATTACTTATTTTTTCGAAACTAATTACGTAATCTGTTACTACCCAGCTCTGATTATGCATAATTTAATGTCTTCCAATATCGTTTTTGTAGACGTGAACAAAAGAACACAATGAAACCATTCTACCATACATTCAGTATGACGCGTTGTAACAAAAGTTTTCACTAAAGTCATAACGTCATCGATTAAATTTGTCCCAAAGACCCCACTCAACACATGTCAGTCAAAAAATACTGAGAAAATCACCTTTAAAGTTGTCCAGATGACTGTAGCAATGCATATTACTCATCAAAAAATAAGTTTTGATACATTCACGGTCAGAAATGTACAAAATGTCTTAATGAAACATGATCTTTACTTAATATCCCAATGATTTTTGGCATTAAAGAAAAACGTTAATTTTGATTTTGAATTTTTAGTTTAGTCAGCTCAAATATTTCAGTTGTCACTTAAGTTAACATTAAGTAACTTAAAATTTCAAGTTGACTAAACTACATTTTTAAAGTTGAAACAACTTTTTTTATATACGGTATATTGTTGGCTATTCTTTTATTGTTACTTAAGAACAAATAAGCTTCTCTTTGATGTTTATGGCTTTGTTTAATTTATTAATCAATAAGGTTTTAATTTTTCATGCACTGTAAAATAACCATACATTTAATAAAATGACAAGGGATCACACATAGGAAATAATTTTAAGATGTCTCGAAAGAAATCATAATGCTGACAGAAAACATGAATTTGTAACAAAGAACTTCTCTCTAAATATATTTAGTTCTTGTGCACCACATATTAATTTCCAAGAATTCATATATAACTTTGTACAATCCCAAGAACATAACTGATCCTAACTAAGCGGTAACTTACAATTTGCTACACTCTGTGATATTTTGCCACTATACACACCTCTATACAAGGCCAGAATGGAACACATAATAATACAAATCATTATTAAAGATATGGACATCACAGCATATTCATTCTAATAAAACATAAATTCATCTTCTGTAACAACTTTCACGATACACGACAAAACACAAGTATCTTGATATGATATTAGTTTCAAACAACAGCATAAAAACCATCACAATATGAGATGTACATTAAGCTCAAATTCAAATGTCAAATTCATTGCCATTGTCAAAAACGTATACCATCCCCAAACTAGCTTGTGAATTAATCTTTTCTAATGTTTAAATAATTTCAATCTTTAACCGTGACATTTAATAATGTCCACATTGCCCCGTTTCTATTTTTAACGCACTGTAGATACTCCAGTCATTTTATTTCATTTAAAATAAAAGGATTCCAGTTACACATTTCTGTACTTTTTAAACAGTAGTGGTGGAGATTTTTCTGTAGGGTTATATCTTTTAACCAGTAGGAGGCGACAGATTGCCTTATTCACTTCAACTCGTTCAAAACGGATTGTTTTTGATTCTGTTGTTAGTTCGTTTGGAATCATTTTCATTGGTGGAGCAAAACGGAAGTAGGCAATACTGTCTTTACAACCTATGTTGCTCAATATTACCTACTTGTTTAGTTTTTGAGACCCCAGAACCAACACGTTTTTCATTTGCACCTCACTAAAAGACGAGGAGGCAGCAAGTAATATAATAATAAAAATATACACCTTACATGATATCTTTTGACACAACTGTGTCTTTTATTTACTGACCGTAGCATTAAATGAGGTTGACTAGAGGCTGATATGATGTTTAGGTGAGTGTTTGTCTTTTGGTTTGGACGTTTTCACAGTATTTGCACAAATGTCTTGTTTGTTTGTGAGTCAGGGGTTCTTGAGACGGGCCATGGCGGGGTTGATGAAGGAGAAGTTGTTGAACATGGTCTGGTCCACGCTGTTGATGATAATACGGTCTGTGACGGAAAGTCGAGGCTTCTCGTTTATGAACTCCTTATCGAAGTTACTACAGTCATTTGCTGATTTCTGTAAACAGAAAGTTAGTGTGTCAATCACAGATACACTTGAGGTCAAAAGTTTACATACCCCTTTCAGAATCATTAAGAATGGCGACATTATTTGACCAAAATAAGAGGGATACAAAGGTCATGTTATTGTTTAGTACTGACCTGAATAAGACAGTTCACATAAAAGATAAGTTTACGCATAGTCCACAAAAGAAAATAATAGTTGAATTTATAAAAAATGACCCGGTTCAAAAGTTTACATCCCCTTGACTCTTAATGCCATGTTGTTACCTGAATGATCCACAGCTGTGTGTGTGTTTTTTAGTGATAGTTGTTCATGTGTCCCTTGTTTGCAGTTAAACTGCTGTTCTTCAGAAAAATCCTTCAGGTCCCACAATTATTTATTTTTTTTAGCATTTTTGTGTATTTGAACCCTCTCCAACAATGATTTAGAGATGCATCTTTTCATACTGAGGACAACTGAAGAACTCAAGGTTTAAACGCTCCATGCATTAAGAGCGGGGGTGAAAACTTTTGGAATTTGAAGATCAGGGTAAATTTAACTTATTTTGTCTTCTGGGAAACATGTAACTATCTTCTGTAGCCTCTGAAGGGCAGTGCTAAATGAAAAATATGATACTTAGGCAAAATAATAAAAATGTAGGGTACGA
>JAHKKF010502899.1:0-12395 GCA_019740295.1 Labeo calbasu
AAAAATATTACTGTTCAAAAACTTTTGACTGGTAGTGTGTATAAACTAAAATTAAAACTAAACTATAAAAATAAAATTCTGTTCAAAATAATAAGAAAAACTAATAGTATATCAGTGGTTTAGTGCTTTTAATATCTCTCTCTTTGCAGGATTCTGGAGTCACAGTTGCAAACTCAGGGACAGTCCCATGAAAAGGAGATGGAAGATTTAAGGGCGGAGCTTCAGCGGTTAAAGGCGGAGCTTATTCAGGAGCAACAAATGCTGTCAGACAGCTTGGAGCTTCCACATGATGCTCGAATACATGCAAGCCTGCAGCATGAGATCAGTCGCCTCACGCAACAAAATATGGTAACAATGACAAATATACATCGTAATACATCACAGTAAACTTTCTTCTGTATTAAAACGATTTCTGTAAATTCTAGGAGCTCTTGGAGCAGATGGGAAAACAGGACAAAATGGTCCGCAAACTAAAAAAACACTTGAAAATATATGTGAAAAAGTTTGGGGAGGCTGAAGGTAATGATTTCTCATTTTGAATACAAAATATTAATACAATTAGTCATGTTAGGAAACTGAATTCATATTTATTTTTATCGTAAAAACCTTTAAAATGTGAGGTTTGTGCTTTGTAGATGAATGTTTCACAAATTTCTGTAGGAGTGGCATCCCAAGGTTATTTTTATTTGAAAAGTAATAATAATATTTTGTTGCTGGCAGCAGGTGCTCATATCGAGCAGTCCTCTCCAGAGAACATTGTTGGTGAAAGCGGTCGCATGGTCAGTATTGTTCGCAAAGAGAGGGATTTCCAGGGAATGCTAGAATACAGAAGAGAAGATGAGAGCAAACTGTTCAAGATACTCATCACAGGTGAGCTGAACAGCATAAATATCAACAGGGAGACTAAGAAATACAGATGTATATACTGTAGTTGCTTTTTTTTGCTTTTTCAAATTAAAGATAAAAGGAAAGTTGAACAACTGACACTGAATTCTTCAACATTTTTCCAAAGAGCTCAAACCTCGAGGTGTGGCAGTGAATTTGGTCCCAGGTCTGCCTGCTTACATTCTCTTCATGTGTTTGCGACACGCTGACTACGCCAACGATGACCAGCGGGTCTCCAGCCTACTGAACACCTCCATCAACACGATCAAGAACATATTTAAGGTGAGAGACTCTTAAACCATCTCTTAAACCGTCTTTACATTAAAAATGTGGTCCAGATTTTTTCAATTAAACATCTGACAAAATATGCTGTAAACGTCTTGTAAGTGATATAATAACTTACTGTCTTTGCAGAAACGGGGAGATTTTGAAACCATTTCCTTCTGGTTGGCAAACACCTGTCGTTTCTTACATTGCTTGAAGCAGTACAGTGGAGAAGAGGTAGGTTGTTGTTCAAATATACAGTTGAAATCAAAAAGTTTACATATACCTTGCAGAATCTGCAAAATGTTATTTTATCAAAACAAGAGGAATCATACACAATGAATGTTATTGTTTTATTTAGTACTGACTGACTGAATAAGATATATTTCACATAAAAGATGTTTACATATAGTTCACAAGAAAAATTTGTTTGAAGTTGAATTTATAAAAATTTGAAAACATTTGAAAGGATTGAGGATGTGTAGATATTTCTTATTTTGGCTAAATATCATATTGTTATTTCATTTAGTACTGCCCTTCAGAAGCTACAGAAGATACTTGCATGTTCCCCAGAAGACAAAATAAGTTAAATTTACCCTGATCTGCATATTCAAAAAGTTTTCACCCCTCTGCTCTTAATACATTGTTTTTCCTTCTGAAGCATCAGTGAGTGTTTGAACTTTCTGTAATAGTTGTATATGAGTCCCTCAGTTGTCCTCATTGTGAAAAGATCTAAAAATCATAGTCATTGTTGGAAAGGGTTCAAATACACAAAAACGCTGGAAAACCAAGTAATTTGTGGGACCTGAAGGATTTTACTGAAGAACAGCAGGCAGTTTAACTGTTCAGTACAAGGGACTCATGAACAACTATCACTAAACAAAAACACAGCTGTGGTTCATTCAGGTAACAACACAATATTAAGTATCAAGTGTGTGTAAACTTTTGAGCAGGGTCATTTTTATAAATTCAACTATTATTTTCTCTTGTGTAAACATCTTTTATGTGAACTTATTCTTATTCAGGTTAGTATTAAATAAAAATATAATGCATTTGCATGATCCTTCTTATTTTGGTAAAACAATTAACATTTTGCAGATTCTGCAAGGTGTATATAAACTTTTGACCTCAACTATAAATTTCAGTTGAGTTATTAAAGGTTCATTGGATGCTAAATTAGAAGAATCTAGTTTAAAAAATACTAAAACAACAGAAGATGCTAAAAGCTTTCTAAAATCTTTAGCTTTCTGAAGCTAGCTGCAAAGTAGGGAAAAATGTTTGAAACAGCTTCTGCTAGTCTGTACACATGGATGTGTGTTTTTTATTATTATTATTTTTAACTTCTATATGAATGCTGTTCTAATATTTTATTTTTTCCTGACCTCTTTTAGGCATACACAAAGCACAACACGCCCCGGCAGAACGAACACTGCCTGACAAACTTTGACCTGTCGGAGTACCGGCAGGTTCTGAGTGATCTGGCTATTCAGATCTACCAGCAGCTCATCAGGGTCATAGAAAACATTTTACACCCCATGATTGGTAACTCTGTATGCTCTTGTTTTAAAGATCTTAATATTTATTATACGCTCTTTACTTGATCATTCTCACTTTTCCTTATTGTAGCACCAGCCATGTTGGAGCAGGAGACCATTCAGGGTGTGATGGGTGTGAAGCCCACAGGAATGAGGAAGCGTACTTCTAGTTTCCATGAGGAGAGTGCTCACTCGCTGGAGTCCATTTTGAAACAGCTGGATGTGTTCTATTACACGCTGCTTCAGCACGGCAATGACACCGAGATTGTCCGACAGGTCATCAAACAGCAGTTCTACGTCATCTGCTCTGTCACACTCAACAACTTACTGCTCCGCAAGGACATGTGCTCCTGGAGTAAAGGCCTGCAGATCAGGTACTGACCACTAAAGGCCACTAGACCTGTGGGTGGTCTGGATTAAAAAGAAGTGTTTATCATAATTTGGAAAAAAGAGATTGATACCACTTGTATAACATTAAAAGTATGAATATATTTCTATAAAATGTCTAAAAAATATTGCATTTTTATATTTTGTTTTTTCCTTCATGTAAGGTATAATGTATGCCAGCTGGAGGAGTGGTTGCTGGATAAAGATCTTCAGGGCAGTGGAGCGCGTGAGTCTCTGGAGCCTCTGATTCAGGCGGCTCAGCTTCTGCAGATCAAAAAGAAGAGCCAGGATGATGCAGAGGCCATCTGCACCATGTGTACAGCTCTCACCACTGAACAGGTGTGTGTGTGTGTGTGTGTGTGAGAGAGAAAGAGAGCAGAATGGAGCCTCTCAGATGAAGCCTTGAGTTTAATTTTGATGTTCTGTGTCTGTTTCTTTCTGGGACAGATTGTGAAAATCCTCAGCTTGTACACACCAGTCAATGAGTTTGAGGAGAGAGTGTCTATATCATTCATAAAGTCTGTACAGGTGAGTTATTTCTCAGTGTTTTAAAATGTATTTTAAAGCAGATATTGTTAGATTTCCATGGTAAAACATTTTTCCATTCTCTCTAGACTTTATTAAAGGATCGTAAGGAGTCTTCTCAGTTACTAATGGATGCCAAGATCATTTTCCCAGTCACCTTCCCCTTCAACCCTTCATCTGTGGCTCTCGAGACCATCCAGATCCCCAGCAGCCTCAATCTAAACTTCCTGACACGAGTTTAAAAACACAATAGTGATGCCATTATGGAAACTATGATACAGACAGAATCAGTCTTCTTTGAAATAAAGCCTTGAATTGTGCTTTTTGTGAAATGTTTACACTTCCTGTATCACTGTAGAGGATTTCACTTTTGAGATGAATTTTAGAAATGTTAAACATATTTCACTGTATTTTCTGGTGTATTGCAAAGTATTTGGGGCTAAAATGGGTAATGTTTCAGACCCCAGTTGTGTTAGACATCTCATGCATCTGCTGCTCTTTGACTAAATGAATTATGGCTGTAAAGCATATTTATACATTTAAAATTGACTTTTTGTGATCTTTATAAATATCGTATATATTTTTATGTGCAGTATTTGGATGTAAAAACTGACATCATTGCCATTTGAAATATGAAAGCGCTATAAAAAGAGCTTTCATATATTCATACAGGGTAGGTTATTGATTTGAAATTTTTAGAGAGAACTTGACTGTTGAATACTAAGTTTTGATAAGTTTGAATACTAGGTCTTGGGACTTCAGGTAATATGGTCTGTGGAGAGAGTTTACTAACTGACATTTGAGACAGATTTCTAGGGCACTTGAGCTGATTTGAGTAAGTAAGAAGGCGCATATTGAGAAATTACTTAAAGTTATAAGACTGTACTTTATGGATTTTCTGTAAAAAAATATTATGCATATATTTTATAATAAACCTTATAAAGTTTATGAAAATTACAGTACACACATTTTCAAGTAATAATCTTACCTAATCTGACATCAAATCTCTACTATTTTTTTTAACTCGGTCAACATAGAAGACAAAAATATGGATTTGAGATTATATGGCAGCAAATAGGTGCTTCAATGGCTGACCATTTCGAGATTTTTCAGACCTGTCTGATAATACGATAATACAATTTTATCAATAAAAATGTAAATGTGATACTATATATTAATCTGTGGAAAATGAATAACAACATTGTAATACCAAAAATTACCCTTTGTTCTGTTAAACAAATTAAAAAAGTAACAACAAAAAATGTCAGTAGTTACACGTGATAAAACACTTGATATAGACTCTAGGTTTTAGATATTTTTTTATAGAACAAGTTGATTATTACTTGAGTAAACATATCATAAGGCCAAAATTACAAAGTCAGGATTATTCAGCCATCACTTTGCTGTAGTGTCTGACTCAGTGTCTTCATGCTTATGTTCTATGATCTTGTGCGTGTCATGTGTTGTTTTGGTTTCTGATTGTTCCACAGACTCAGAAATGGGCTGCACAGACCCGAATCCTGAGCTGTGAGATGAGACTTTTGAGCGTGATGAGCTAAAATCTGATCCTCTGTCTGCTCCTGATAGTGATCTAAATGAACCATAGGCAGAACTTCCCATAGACCTCGTGTCCAACCTCTCATCTCCACCCACTGGGGAAAAAGTAAAAACAGAATATTTTAATAATTAATAGTTTTACAACAAATTTAATAGTTGTAAGTTTACAGATTATGATGTATGGGTTTAACTTTCGAGAAGGTCAAAAGGTGATGCCACAATCAGCATTTAAAGTTTGTCTAAAATATCTAACAGGTCTCACTGCAAATAACATGGGATTTGTGCCTCTTGTGCTTTATATAAAAATGTCATGATACACAAAGAATGTACTGTAATGGTGGAAAGTGCCAAAAAAAACAAAAGACACTCACTCATTGGTGGTGTTAATTCCATGCTGTTATGTTTTTTTAGGACCCCAGAATCTCTGGGATGTGAAGACCCAAAAATTGACCTCCTGTCTGATCCTGGTAGTGATCTGAATGAACCATAAGCAGAACTTCTCAGAGACAATGTATCCGGCTGCTCACCTCCATTCACTGGAAAAAGAAAACAGAATTAGAATTCTGATGTTAAAGCTTCGCATACGTTCTCTAAATATTTGTAGCCTACTGCTTGTTATTGCAGAATTATTTTCAAAATGTAGGACAATATAATTGCATATTTTTAGACAATAAAATTAGCCAGTAAGTAAAAATCATTTGTACTACTATGTATTCAATATCACATCACAGAATTTGTAGGAATTATGACATTGTATGATTTTAATTAGATACAGTGTTTATGCTTTTTAAAATTTAATGTCACCGAAGTATTGATGGCAAATGGCAAATAAATCAAAAGAAACCCACTCATTGGTGGTGTTAATTCCATGCTGTTAAATATTTTTCTGAACCCTGATTTTAAAACTCTTCTGAGAGATGAATCTCTGGAATGTGACGATCCGGAATTTGACCTGACATCTGCTTCAGATGATCTAAGTGAACCGTAAGCGGAACTTGCTAGAGAGCATGAATCAGAACCTTCAGCACCTTCAGCACCACTGACTGTAATAATGCAAGAGAGCAGAAATCAGATTAGTAATAGAACACTGACATTACATGTGTGCTATTGGCAGACACATTTATAAAAAAAAAGGGACTTGGCATTTTTAAAGATCTATTATATCACTTGAACAGTGTAACATAATTTTGACATTCAGTAAAACAAAGACTTAAAACAGTATAACACTGGACACAGACAGTGTGTGATGATCTATCCAGATGGATCTTCACTCATTTCATTACTTTAGTTTACAGGAGACATTCTATGATACTTAAATACATTTCTGTACTGATTTCTAAAGCTGGCAGCATTTAACCTGAGGCTCTTAGTTTTCTAGTGAAGCAAAACAGGGTTTTTCCTGAACCAGAGGCCATCTGAGAACATCTAAGGTAGTGCTAATCTAATTGATCAGTATAGTGATGGAGACTATGAACTAAATCTGAACATACATCTGAAGAGCTATAAATAAACCATGACAAGAAAACACATCTGAGATATTTATACTGTTTTGTGATTTCACTTACTCGTCTGTGATCTGTGCTCTTTCCATGGCTGCATTTGTTCTTCTGATTTTACTCTATTATCCATTTCCTGTATTTTAATAGGGCTACTCTTGCTCTTAATAGGGTGGCAGCATTGTGCCACTGTCTCCTCAATCTTCTCCAGCAGCTCCTTGATCTGAGTGTCATCACTCTTGTTCTGATTGTTGAGAACATGATACCTGTTCCCACATTTGTCCAGCAGCCACTGGAGATCCTGTCCTTCACTCTCAATGTGCTGCTCTATAGATGTGTCTAACAGAGAGTCTCCATGAGTGAACAACACTATAGTGTGACTCCAGACTCTCTCACCGAGAAGGTCCAGATGCTCCTGAAATGCTTTTCTCTCAGTCTCTTTAAATCTAGCATCCACACGTATGATCAGTAGTACAGCGTGTGGTCCTGGAGGACACAGAGACACACTGAGCAAAATCTCCTGTTTCAGTTTTTTAGGGCTCTTCATTACAGGTTCATTCATCCACCATCCTGGAGCTTCAATGACAGTGATGTGTCTGTCTGCTACTTCACCATGTCTCTTCACACACTGAGCAGATCTCTTCAAGTCAAACTCCTCTCTGCCCAGGATGGTGTTTCCTGCTGAACTCTTACCAGCACCTTTATACCCCATTAACACAATCCTCAGCTGTGAGAGTTGTTGGGCATCACCTGAAACAAAAAGAGAACAAAACACTTTTCTAAATTATATTTTATTAAGAATCTGTAAATATTGGATTATTAATACAATCAAATAAGTGATACTGTACAGTCATTAGCACAAAAAATCTGGACACTGGTATGATGCTGAACCTGTAGGTTTGTATTTTAAATGATGTACATGAAACAAGTGTAGTTTTTTAAGCATGTTAAACACTTAACAGGTTTAACACACTGCTTCAACCAAACTCACAAGATGCCAAATTTCTTGAAGTTTGTTTAGCAAGTGTGCTTGTATGAAGTGCACCAAACACTGAACCAGACTATTGGCTGCAGATGCAGTAAAGACGTGTAACAGACCTTTCAGCCATCTAGAGCAGGGGTCACCAGACCCGGTCCTGGAGGGCCGGTGTCCCTGCAGAGTTTCGCTCCAACCCCAAACAAACACACCTGAACCAGCTATTTAAGGTCTTACTAGGTATACTTGAAACTTCCAGGCAGGTGTGTTGACGAAAGTTGGAGGTAAACTCTGCAGGACAGTTTGGTGACGCCTGAACTGGTTATTAGTATCTGGATGGGTGTAATGTTTTTCATGAGAATGGATGCTTTTCTTTCACATAGTTACAGTGATAAAAACAATTGTTACAGCCCTGCCCCCTTGTGTGTGTGTGTTTCTTTTTGTGAGAATTCCAGGCTAGAGACTCCTCCTTGGTGGGAAGACCTGCTATGCTAAGATTGGGCAGCACCTGTGGCACCCTATTTAACCCTTAAATGCATACCTCGGGTCTTTAGCTTTCACTTAATTTTCTAAAGTTAGACATCAACTTTCTTAGTATGATTCATTATAAAAAAAAAAAAAAAAAAAAATACATTTTAAAGAGTGTCTGCTTTCTGATTAAAAAGTGTATAGGGTTGCTAGAGACCCAAGGTGTGTATTAGTGTAAGTGTGTTTTTTTTCTGTGCAACAATATTTAAATATCTGATAAAATGGGCAAGAAGTTGGAATCTGCCTTTCTGCCGTTAATATTCATATTCCTTTTCCTGTCACATATCAGCCCAGAAAGGTGTTTATTTTTAAAGATTTAAAATTTTAAAGAAAATACTGTGGAATAAAGTTGAAATAAAGTGCCTAAAGCCACCACAAGACCACAAGAAATGTGCAGTGAAATGCAACAAGATCGGATTCAATATTCAATGAAGAGCTGGAGACTTCCAGTGATACGAGCAGCAATGACCAGTGTTAACAAGATGTAGAAATGTCCAGCAACACAACAAGAAAGATAAATGTTTATCTTTATCCAAATGAACAGCGATTTCCTGAAGCGACAACCAGAAGGATAGAAAACGGTGCATAATACTGTACAAATTGCTTTCTCCAAAAAGTATTTAATTACTTTTTACTAATTACTTTCTAAATCCTAAATCAACCTCGATAAGTTCATGATATAAGGATAGACATGAAATGGTTCTTTTAATTCTTTCAAATAAATAATAGATAACTACATAATTAATCTGGTCACACTTTAGATTAGGGTCCAACTGTCACTATTTACTAACTACTAACTATGACTTTTGCTTCAATATACTCCTGACTATTGCTTGTTAATACTTAGTAAAGTAGTTGTTAAGTTTAAGAATTGGACAGAATTTTTTAGGATTTAGGATTTAGAAAAAAGGATTTAGAATAAAGTCATGCAGAATAAGAAATTAATTATAATTCTTATAATTCAATTCTTAATATTTCTTATTAAATAATAATAAACAGCCGATAATATTCATGCTAATAACTAGTTGATTGGTGAGAACTGGACACTAAAGTGTTACCAATAATCTGACCTCACCGAAGAATTTAAAGTGAGAAGGGTACATAAAAAGCATGTATTTTAAGGTTGGACTTAATTTTTTTTTTTTAACATAAAAAGCATGTACTTTAAGGTTGGACTTAATTTTTTTTTTTTTTTAACATAAAAAGCATGTATTTTAAGGTTGGACTTAATTTTTTTTTTTAACATAAAAAGCATGCATTTTAAGGTTGAATTCTAAATTTTTATGTTAAATCCACTATTGAATTGTATATAAATGTTCTACAGTCTATACACAGTATTAAGTTCAATTACATGAGAAGTAACTGTAATGCCAAATTCTGACCACCGCCAGATTTAGGTTTAGGTGTGGGGGAGGGGTTAGGATTAGGGGATCAGGTAGCGATTTCAATGAGAGGGGATAATAATTTGGCAGGGGCACAACACCGATGAACCTGTTAATCTCAGTCAGTTCACTAGAAAATGAAAGTAAAAACTTATGGCGCTGCATTAACGGCACATATTCAATCAGAGATGAAAAGTGACAAATTCATATGCTGATAACGGTATATGGCTAAATGTTTTAATTTACTTCCTTAATATTTATCTTGTGGCCTGAACATAGTGGAAAAAAATAAAGAGAGAAGAAATGTAAATTAGAGCTGCAAATTACGGTCTAACTGAATGGGTGAACACGCACGAATTTACATGCACAGAATGGATAACAATTAGCTAATACTGCTGTCATAGACACAGAGCGACACGTGTCATAATCTGAAAACCACGCCCACCGGGGGGAAACAATCCAATGATCTCCATTGACTTTCTATTGTGGGAAGCTGCCTCCTTGTCATTTCTGACTTATAACAAAAAACAGAACAATGTCTAAAAGCTGCTATTTGACAAGGTGTAAAAAACCCAGATTTTTATAAGCTGTCGATTTTTAACCATGTTAAAGGTTTATTTTACCACCCTATTTAAACCTGAGAGGAGGAGATATACTGAGAAACTAATTTTTATTGGTCTGTGTCAGTGTTCATTTTCATTACCCTCCTTTTATTGGAGAAATGATCCAACTGAATAGCCCAATGTGAAATACCCTGACATCTACAACCATTTCTGTCCTTAAACGCTCATTTTTTGGGTCGACAGCTTATAAAAAACATAATTCTGTTTTTTTTTTTCAAGCTTGTTTACCGTACACCTTGTCACATAGCAGGAAACTGACATTGTTCTGTTTTTTTGTTATAAGTCAGAAATGACAAGGAGGCAGCTTCCCGCAATACGAAGTCAATAGAGTGTTGGATTGTTTTCTCCCCTGGTGTGGGAGTAGCCTAAATGCGCTCTGTCTCTATTCAAACTCATCAAGAATTATCCAAAAACATTTTTTTAAATACATTTTATTTATTTCAATTATTTGATATGTTATAATAGTTATCTAATTGTAATAAAATAGATAGATTAAACAATAATTATTTAACAAATATTATATTTGTATAATAAACTGGATGGGCCTTTCATCAGGGTGGGCGGGCCTGTGTCCGTCAGGCCCATTTGCTGCCTACGCCCCTGAAATGATGCCTATAGAAAATCATCCTGGAAAATAAAATAAATTAAGTCTAACTTTTTTGAGCTGCATGTACACATTATAACTCTGTTATAAAATATAATTTATATATGAATATTATAAAAAATATAATTTATAATATAAATGTCTGGTTTGGTAAAGTGATCAGCCCCTTGGAGTATACCATTATAAACTTGCTCAGGAGCAAGCAATCAACTTCCAGATGAAACACCAGGCTAATTGACCCACCTGACATCAATAGTAGTGGTGTTGATTACTTCAGAATAAAAAAAGCTGTTTCTTGAAGATTCCACTATTAGAGGTGCATGGTACGGCAAAGAATTCATGTTTGGAAAAGTCCTTTCAAAAGACCTTTGGGATAAAGTTGTAGAAAGGCAAAGTTGTAGAAACAGGAGAAGGCTACAAAAACCTTGCAAAGGCTTTAGCTATCCCTTGGAGTACTGTTCAGAAGTGGAAACCATATGGCACCACCAGCACATTGCCTAGATCAGGCCGTCCGTCCAAAGTGAATGACAGAGCCAGGAGGACATTGATAAGAGAAGCTACCAGGAGGCAACTTTGAAGGACTTACAAGGCTTTATGGCTGGGTCCCAAGCTTTACACAAAGCTGGCCTGTATGGCAGGGTGGCACGAAAGATGCCTGTTTCGTCTGCGCTATGCAAAAACACATTTGGAAGAGTCTGATACCTTCTGGAAAAAGGTGCTATGGTCTGATGAGACCAAAATTGATATTTTTGGACTGAACTCTGAGTGCTATGTTTGGCGAAACGCAAACACAGCACACCACCCAAAACACACCATACCTACTGTGAAGCATGGTGGTTGGCAGCATTATGTTGTGAGGGTGTTTCTCATCAGCTTGGACCGAAGGGAAAATGGATGCTGCCAAGTACGTTCACAAATTTTTGAGGAAAACCTGCATCCCTCTGCTAGACAGCTGAAGATGGGCATGATTCATCTTTTAACACAACAATGACCCTAAACATACTGCCAAAACAACAACAAAATGGCTTAAGGATAAGAAGGTGAATGTCCTTGAGTGGCCAAGTTAGAGCCCCGACTTAAATCCAATTAAAAATCTGTGGATGGATTTGAAGAAAGCTGTCCATTGCCTTGCTGCTCACCACAGATTTTGACTGAACTTATATTATTTGTCATATAACAAAGTAGATATTTCAAAAGGGTATGATGATTTTCTATAGGCACTGTATATATATATATACACACACATATATATATATGTGTGTGTGTGTGTGTGTGTGTGTGTGTGTGTGTATGTATATATATATATATATATATATATATATATATATATATCATACAGTATTCTTTTTGGGTTTTTGAGCTGTTGTTGTGATTTCTAGCTTCAGTAAATTTACTTACTCATCTGTGATCTGATGTCATCTCTCTGTTTTTTCATCCTCTTCATTCGTTCTTCTGCTCTCTCTTCCTGTACTCTTCTTCTCTCTTTCATCTCCTGTAAAATCTTTCTGTCTATTTCAAAATGGCAGCCGTTGTTCTGTGCCACTGTCTCCTCAATCTTCTCCAGCAGCTCCTTGATCTGAGTGTCGTCACTCCTGTTGTGATTGTTGAGAACATGATACCTGTTCCCACATTT
>JAHKKF010502902.1:0-10817 GCA_019740295.1 Labeo calbasu
GATAGATAGATAGATAGATAGATAGATATGAGTGTGTAGATAGACAGATAGATAGACAGATATGAGTGTGTAGATAGATAGATAGATAGATAGATAGATAGATATGAGTGTGTGTGTGTGTGTGTGTGTAGGTCATGTGACAACAATGCTGCATATACTTAAAAATAGTAGGTGGAACACAGTGTACTGGGTAGCAGGCTAGTATTCCAACTAAAACTGTATTAGGTGACCCATACACCACCAGCCGCCCGTGCCCTGTATCTGTGACATCATGTACCTAATTTCCTCCCCAAAAACGGCAGACCTGGCTCGCCCACGTCGTCACGAGCAGCGAGGACAACTAGAGAAAGATCACAGTTCAAAAGCAGTCAGACGGAAAATATGGAAAACAGGGGCGGCGGTCAGTGCATCTCACCCCCCGATGCAGCAAGCTGCCACAGTTTGACTGACAAACTGACTTTTGGAGAGGCCCGTGCCCATTCTAGTCAGAGTTTATTGAAGGTGATTTTGATCTCCTCCATGCGGCCACAGCAGTAGCTATGCCATCTGTCACCTTGATTGCATGGCGGTCTCTCTGGGGGGAGTGCTATGGCTCCTGATCGTTTACAGATTGCACTGCTTTCTCTTCCATAAGGACCACATGCACAGAGCCAGATGGTGGGTATACACGGTTATTATGAGTCTTTATCTCTGTGCAGGAAGGAGTGGAACCATTAGGCCTCCCTCAGGATCTCCACTCCTCTCTGCAGCCATGCTGTTCCTCCCCAAATACAGTCTTCTTCAGCTGTCAGCGTCCTGCGCGCAACGCTCATAAAAAAACAAACAACAATGCGTTCACGCCGTTTAATATGAAGGCAAACACAGGAACGCGCGTTTGCGCGCTTTGTTTTCGTCTGGAAATAATGAGAGTTGTTGAAGGCTTTGCAAAATCCTCAGGATCCGTGTTGATATCAGTTGCCATGGAAACTGTGACATCAAAGGTTGGCATAACAAGCCGCTTGGTTATTATGGGAATGAATGTTTTGTCCAGTTTAATACGGCCTTTGGTGACGAGCAAAATATAGTTTAATTATCACAAATAAAATCACAAAACGGCATGACATTAAAGAAGGACTAATTTTGTTATGCATTTTATAAGGGGACGTAAAGCAGCATTCCCTGCGTGAATATAAATTGATATTTTGCATGGAAAAAATGCATTTTAAAATGACACAAAATTTTACACAAAACTCATAACATGCTCTGCTTAAAAATAAATTGATAACATTTTGGAAAAATATATACAAATTTCCAAATGAAACGAAAGTTTGTTAAGTTTTTAGTTTTTTCAAAAACAAGAATCTCACAACATGCTCTATTTAAATATAAATTCATAATATTTAATATATATATATGTTTTTTAATATATATGTTTTTTTTTTGTTTGTTTTTTTTTTTCAAATGAAACAAAAGTTTGTTCGGTTGTATTTTTTGTTTTGTTTTGCTTTGCTTTCCAAAATGATATACAGCAACATGTAGATGTAAATATCACAAATAAAATTGCAAAACACATTTTATAAAGGGGAATAAAAGCAACATATAAATTCATATTTTGCATGAAAAAAATGCATTATCAAATGAAACAAAAAGGTGTTTAGTTTTTTGTTTTGTTTTGTTTCTTAAATTTGCTATTTTATATTTAAATTGAATATATACATAATATGTACACAGTATATATATATATATATATATATATATATATATAAATGAAACAAACATTTGTTTGGTTGTATTTTGTTTTATTTTCAACAATGAGATAAATAAACAAAAAAATGTGCAATTTGTTACGTATATTACAAAAAAATCTCAAAATATTTTGAATATAAATTGATATTTTGCATACAAATATTTTCCAATGAAACTAAAGTTTTTTTTGTTGGTTTGCTTTTCTAAAATAGGATCTGACAAAATCATGACCACATTTAAGATTTTTGTTATTTTGTTGTGTACATTACGACTGGGGAAATATCACAACATGCCCTGCTTATGGGGGAAAATGCAAACAAAAGTAAAGTTTTTTTTTTCTTTTCCTTTTTTTCTTCCAAAAATGGGACTAAAATCAAATCCTAACAAAGTGTTTTTCTCCCACAGATGGTTTAATGTCTGCCTCTTTTAGTAAAAGTCATTGGGCATAAAAGCGCCACATTCTGCACATTCAAAACAGACTCAGCCTGGTATGAAATGATGGCAGGCAGTATGTGTTCCAAACCCAGACATATGTAGAAGATGACCAGGAGGGTAAAGGACAATGTGCAGCAAGAAAATAAGACATGTGTACCATCAATGCATATTTTTCATGCTTGTTTAGAACTCTGAGTTCATTTGCGATACCATCCAGTGAAGCAAATTAGACAATTTCACACTGAGCAGTCCAATTCTCAGAGACGAACGCTACACACACATCTAGCATGCCAATGTCATGTCACAACACAAAGCAGACTTTGTGAGAGATCTTCAGTCTTAAGAGAACATCAGAAAAAGAAGTAGAAAATGGTCAGCGTACTTAAAAATGTCCACAGATTTTTTTAATAATATTTTATGCTGGCAGATCATATGCAAAACTTGAGAAACATGAATTGACAACACAAATAGGGTACAAAATGGGTCTTTTTCTGTCAATAAACATGAAAAAATAATAATACAATAAATGAAAAAATATGTATAACATGTTATGTAATAGTTTTTAAAAATATAACAAAGTTTTGATAACCTAAACGTAACATATTCATAGAAAGTGCTGACTGCAACTGTAAATCTGTTTTGACATCAAAGAGTGGCATCTTGACAGCCTCATAAACCTAAGCTACTTCACTTGGTTCATTTGATTTTTAAGTGAAGTCATATTTGGTCCAGCTCAGAGGGAATAAACAGTGTGGAGACCTTGTGCATGTCATTGTTCTTTGCTGTTCCTGATTCCCTGTCCCAGGGCAATGTGGCAATATGTTGCGTTGTTTAGGACAACAGCCGGCTATCTGTGAGCATGAGAGCCCTTGTCAGGCTTCAGCACAGTGCTCACAGTGACACGAGCCTGTGGTCACAAATGTGCACACATAAAGCCATTTCAGCTTCCTATGCTCACCCATGCCCCGAAAGCAAAGTCTCACCATAGCTGGACAGCTTCATTCACTTTTATACATTCCACACTAATGTGAAATGTCCTTTTGCGCTATTAATGTTTTTATATGAAATATAAAAATTGTATGTGCATTATTATAATATTTACATTATGTTTAAATATATGGATGTTAATTTGTTAATTACAATATTTTAATTATTATTTAAATTATATATAAAATCTTATATTTTAATACATATATATTATAACATATAGTAATAATTTAATATATATAATATGTAGTAATAATTTATGTTAATATATTGAAGCATTATTATAATATTTAAATTATTTTAAAATATTATACATAAAATAGATTTTACATATTATATATAAATTATGTCTGGATTATTACACTTTAATACTTGGAATATTTATTAAAAAAATCATAGGATATTTACAATTTTATATATAATATATGTAATCTTACACTTCAATACATATCATACATCTATAACATATAATATATAGCAATAACCGAATACATATAATATCTAGTAATAATTTCATTCTCATAAGATTTAAATTATGTTTTAATATTATATATAAAATATTTTATAAATATTATATTGAAATTATGTTTAGATTATTACACTTTAATACTTGGAATATTTATAAATATGTTATAAGACATTTACAATTAGAGAGAGAGAGGGAGAGTTACAAAATATTATCAGAATAATTACAATGTAATGTAATATTTAATACTTATTATAATACATAATAATTTAATTTAATATTTTGTAATATGTGTGTAATTTGTTAATGCATTACTATAATATTTACATTTTCAATACATAATATTCAATATTTCCATTGTTTAAAATATATATATATATATATATATATATATTTACATTATATACAGACTACATATAGAAATTACATATAATATATCACATAAATACATATAAATAATATATATATATATTTATTTATTTACATTATATACAGACTACATATAGAAATTACATATATCTCATAAATAAATATAAATAATATTAACATTTACTATATAAATATATTAGTGATAAAATATGATCAGAATATTTGAAATATTATTTAATATTTTATACTTACAACATAATAATACAATATTATTAATTTATTTTGTATTATAATATTTATTAATATATAAATTACATATTACATTTCATTATAATACTAGAGAGAGAGTGGAAATGAAACGTTATATTTAATGTATATAATTTACATAATTTTACATAATAATTTAAAAAATATATAATTAAAATAATTTAATAATAAAAGTTACAAAATAAGAAATATTATTATTGTTATATTAATTTAATTTAATAATCACTTCATATACAACATGTGATAATGTGCCCCGACCAGAATTATATACAATACAGTAGATTATGTCAAGCATTATTTTTCCATTGTACAATTAACTTTACGTCTCTGTTGCACATACTGTATATGCAAATATATACACAAACCCTTACAGGAATCTTTCTGCATTTTTAGATTTTCACTATTTAGTATGTTCATTAAGTATTTTTTTTCTTTAGGGACCATTGGACAATTCCCACAACATGTGATTCTAAGTTTTACCATTTTTGCAGAGTCATTTGGGAGACAAAACCTGACCCACACACACAAAAAAAAACTCAAGCAAAATATGCATAGTATGACCCAAAAATAACCAGCACAAAAAGAGGGTCAACTGCCCCTTTAGGGCACCATGTTTACCTGAACTGGGACCAGGTTCAGATCTGTGGGTGGCCATGGAAACTGCCATGAGCACATTGCAGAAACAGAACCACACCAGACTGAGGATGTCACCCAGAAAACAGCAATGAAATTAACTTCTGGTGGCTGAGACTGCTCACAAACCTTTTGGCACGAGCCGATTCGGAGTAGGTTTTTAATAGGCAATAAATGTTTGAAAATAAAAACTGAATAAATACTACAACACCACTATGTACTACAAGCGTGTGCCATTTACATGTGCTTAACAGAGCCAAGATTTACACAAAAACCAACCTGCATGTCACAGCTTTTGCAGTCAGTAGTGCCCATGATTGCAGTACATAAAAATGACTGATTTATAGCTGTTACTAATGATTATTTTGGCAATCAAGTAATCTATTTTATGTGGTAATAAAAATATACCCGAGTGAACAATAGCTTTTAAAATTACTTAAAATACATATGTAATAGCAATAATAATTAGTTCAAATAAAGTATCAAAAGCCAGCAATCATATGGTTTTATTGAACAAAACTTAAATATTATAAACAATAAAACTAAAGTACATTACGCATTTTAACAAATGCCTGCAGAGGGCGCCAACGGCCTGACGATTGTTTTTAACACTTTACTGTGCGATCTAATCCTTGTTTAATATTGACTAAACAACATTTAATTCAAATGTCCACTTAATATTTAATAGTTGGTCATTTCTTTACCACAGAAATGCTGTAGCCACTGTAATTTCTTGAATATGTGACCATCAAAACGTGTGAACTCAGAGTGAGGGTTTGAGCTTTTATTTTGAAATCGCGAAATACTGACGAATTCTCCAGTGTTTGTGTAGGTTTATAAACGATTTACCTCACAAATCTGATGAAATGGCACACGTTGCGTTCACAGATGAACGTTATAATGAACCCAAACTCACAGCAATATGCTAAGATGGAGTTTGAGACGCTCCACACTTGATAACAGAAATGATAACGGTTTCTGTGAAGCCGCATTTACTGAGAACGGAGCCGTAGCCTGTATATTAGCGCATTTATTAAACATGTATCGCATATATTTATTTATTAAACTGTAGCGCTTGTGAATTCACAATAATTGGCGTTATAATTTATTATGATTTTTAAAAAGGTTTAATATATCATGCAGCCTTGGAAAACGGTGTGATAAAGCCTTTCATGGATTCTCGTCTGTGGAAGGCACCACTTCCGGTATTTTCAGTCGAGGATATTTTTTTAAAAAATTGAGTACTCGAATTGAATCAAGTTATCATGACAGAACTACTCTAATATTAGACGAAGCACAACTTATTTTCCCAACAAATATAGTTAAAATCTCGAAAAAGATAAGAAGTTAATATTTGAAGAGCAAACCTGCTAGTAAGGGAAGCAGGCCGGCACAACTACTCAAGATCCTTCACGCCAGAGAGCGTGACAGCCTTGCTCAGAGGAGCTGAGTTACTTAGGAGAAGCTTTTCCATATATTTGCTCTGGAATGGACTCACGGTGCACACATACAGCCTAAGCCTCTGTCGTCTCTCTCACCCCTCTGCATCAATCTGTTCCCAAGCTGTTCCCACATTTTGGTGAATTTCCCAGGCTAATTCCTTGGCACAGACAGAGCAGAAAGGCTGATTACTTCAGTGTGAACCCCACAAGCCTTTCCAAGCCTCTGAAATTCATGCGTTCAGTGGACGCGCGTCTCTTCTTTGTCTGCTTTAGGAAGCCTGTGGAATGTGTGGGGCGCAGATTTTGATTTTCCAAATATAATTACAAGCCACCAAACAATCTGTGTTTCTTTGCATTGGCCGTAATCATTTACATTCCTGCTGAACCTAACGTTTTACAAAAATGCAGCAAAATACAGGATTT
Organism: Labeo calbasu; assembly: GCA_019740295.1. Classification (NCBI taxonomy): domain Eukaryota; kingdom Metazoa; phylum Chordata; class Actinopteri; order Cypriniformes; family Cyprinidae; genus Labeo; species Labeo calbasu. Next base: position 6,748 of record JAHKKF010502902.1, read on the forward strand.
TAAATGAAAATATTCCTTGTTATTTTCATTATGCATGCATGCACAAGTGAAAATGGTGGTTGTCATGGACTTTACTGACACATAGTGGCATATAAGCAACAATTTGGTTAGTAGCAAAGTGCAATTTTCATTCAGACATAATTCATTATATGAGTGAAAGAATCCAATAATAGTAATCGGTTGGTCATGTGATCTCAATATGGTGGCCTTGTGTCAACATGCTCCGTGTAAAATAAAACATGTTTAAGGGTCAATGACGTGACACCTGCATTTTCTGTCCGACTGCATTTTTTTCAGTTAAAAATTGGTTTGAATGCATTAAATGCATCTCTAATTTATGGACCCACTTTTCAAACTTTTCAAAAAAGATTAGTTATTTGTAAATTTTCTGTTATTCAAAGTGTCAAAATGTCATGTGGTGCGACCGTCTGGCCATAACTGTTGTTTTGGAAATGTCTTTGAAATTACCCTAAATTTATTCAGATACAGTTTCTGCACTATTTGGCATGATTTCCAAAGTGTTTTGTAATCCTGTATAAAATTTCGAAGTATTTGTGTTTAAATTTCCATCACAATATACAAACTTTGTCCTATGATTTCCATTTTATGAAATATTATGTATTATGTATATGAAGAAACTACCATTTTGGGACTTTTATGTTGAAATCCATTTAAAGATAGGACTTTGTCTAATATAGCAATTTGCCAGTGACTCATGGAAGCATCAAGCAGGATTGTAACTCTCTTCTGAATTTGGAAAAAAATAACCTGCTTTGTAGTTACCACATTTGGATATCATGTGGTATGACCTCTAAAAAACATCAAGTTATTTAAATTATTTATTTTTTATTATATATTTCATAGTGACCTTTTCTGGAAAGCTAGCTTGTTTTGTTTAGGTGGCCAATTCTGTGCTTGTAAATTTTGACTGAATTTGAAATATCATGTGTGCGACCAAATATCGTGTGGTGTGACCACATGGAGTGTTTTCCATTATATATATGTCCCATATTGGCAGTTTTTGTGCTTTTATATTAAAATAATGGTTTATATACATAAAATACTTTATTTTAGTATCATTTGGAACACATTTTTAAGCAATTTGGGTAATTTCAGATGGTTTATATTCAATCTTTGTACAATATAAAAACAATAATTATAATTTAGAGCCTATAATTTTTGTTTGGTAATAATGCATTTATTAGTAATTTATTATTTATTTATTAATAACTATTTTAATCTATTTTACCAGATTCCACTGCCAAGCAAAGTAAAATAAACGCTCACCATAAGCAGCATGTTAATTCTGACCCTGCAGTCAAGCACAAACTCCAGATTTCATTTTCTACTGTAAAAAAAGATGTACATTATATATTATAATCTCAGAACCTGAGCCCGCAACCTCCTGCTACTCTAAATTGACCCTTCGCAAAGACCCGCCCCCTTAGTTACTGTTGCTACATTCGACAAACCATGGCACTTTTATTCCACACATCATGTTCTCATGCAGTGAAAAATACATCACAGAGCAAAGAGGACACTGAAACGTTCCAACATACAAGACAGAGCTGATTACTTTTGGTATGAAACAAGGTCTACGTGTTCAAAGTTTTTAAGAAATAAAAAATTCAAACAACAAATTCTGTTTTGTGGCTCTTTAACATGTCCTGACAAATCGCTCAAGTGGCACATGAACCGATTATCTCATCATCTTCATCTTTACTAGTTATAGCATGAAATAAACACGAATGAACATCAGAAGGCATCTTCACCCGTGAAAAGATGTCACACCATTTTTTAATTGTGATTAGATTAATGATTAGTCAGATCGTCTGTTAATCAATCTCCCGGCAAAGGATCAATTGAGTGGCCAAGATTTGACAATGTTCAGAAATAACTGGGTCTAATGAAATGCGTACACTGCACTTTTCACGCATGTCTCTTTAAATAGATTTTTTAATGATATAAGGCCTTTGCATCATTTGGAGCGACCACTCGTCATGTGGTGCGACCAATACTAAGAATAACCAATATGAATCACTGCTACAGCCTGCTTATGTGAATGGTATTTTAAAAACATTTTAATCAGTTTGATGCAATTTACAGGAAAAACTACAAAACTACATTTAAGAAGGCAACTCTGAAATTATAAAACAAAAGTATGAGATCATTATTTACAAAACCTTAAAATAAATGCAAATACTTTGTTTCTAAACCCTACTGAGAACATCTATAAAAAATGCTAAGCATGTTAAGGAAATGAATTAATTTTAATATAAATCATGGTTGCACCACATGACATTTTTAAAGGCTATGGCCAATTCATCGAGATGAAAAGTCACTAAAATCACTTAATTTTAAATTTTGATATGAATTTATGTGTACACAATATTCTTAATGTTTGAACTATAAGATAGTATTATTTTTTGTATTTTAAAATTGGCCTTTCGAAAATCCTTATACGTCAATGACATTCATCAAAACCAACAATGAATCCGAAACTCACTAAAAGATATGATTTCAAAATCTATCCTCCATCCACTGTCAATTTATTCTTTTTTTTCCCCTCATAAATTACAGTTCCGGGGCTGTGTGCAGATATTACTGGGCCGCAGGACAGCTGTGTCCCATTAAAATATGTGATGGTTGCTGATTTCCTACAGCACATGGTCATCAGGCCAAATCTACAGCCAGTAATTAGGAAGATGAAATGTTTAATTGTGCCTTAATTTTGATAAAATTTATCTGTCACCCATCCTATAATCAGCTATTATGCTCACAAATCAATGTCAGTCGATTTCAGCAGGGAGGCATTCACCATTCTGACAGACATGTCTGCATGTCACATCACTGCTCTCAGATGTCCTCAGCTCAGAGAGACATTCCTGTCTCTTCATGACCTGCTACTGTACATAGTGGTCATACTTATCATAGATCAACCTTAAGAAATGCAGGTGGCTTCTTTAACTGACAAACTTGATTATCGTATGTGGCAAAATATATTAAGATTGAAAACGTGTATAAAGAAACATTGTCCAACAGCGACGCCAGTAGGTAAAATTACAGCGGGAGTCTGCATCTCTCGCCTCCCATGAGCCCATTGAGTTTTAACAGACACCCTAAAGTCTGCGGTGAGTTTGGTGGGGGATTGGATATGACTGTTTATAATTTGTTCATGCGATAAATCCCGTCTCGTGTTTGAGCGAGTTCTGCATTCACAAATCAGCCTGAATGAACAATATAATGCGCGTTAATGCGAAGACTCATTTAAAAACGTTAATCAGACATTGATGCATGAAACACGACTAAATTCTGCTTCTAGAAGGCAGCACCTCTTCAAGTGATGTCACCAACACCCAATCAGATCAAGTGAACTAACTCAGTTACCCTCCACACATGCTACAGCACAGGAAGTTCTTGTTTCTGAGGGACAGAATCTGTCCATCCTCTGTCAGCGCGACATTATGGACAAATGGACAGATGGACGGAGGAGGCAGAGGAGTGGGAGAAGGTCACTAGGAGAAAAACAAAGCTTTTCATGCCGCATGATGGAGTGTGATATTTCTAAGCAAAAACCACAGCTCTGCCAAGAGCGTCCCAGCCAAGCTCTGCCGAGCTTGTAGCAGTTATCAATGACAGCATGCTTGAGGGGGCACCCGAAACCCAGCGGAGAAAGGGAGGAACATTTAATGCCTTCAACTTCGGTTTATAAAGAAGATAGCAGCATTCACGGATCTTTGAATCTGGGGAAATCAAATGGAAAACATTGCACCGAAATGCACACCAAGTAAAATGTGTTTACTCAGTGCTCATTTGTTCTATGTTCAACAACTTGTTAACCAAGCCAATGAGCGTGTAAATTCAGTTGTTCTCACTGAGACAAACTTATATATTTAATTCAATTAGTAGAAATCATTTGTTAATGTGACAGTGAAGGAAATGAAAACATTTCCACTGCACTGCAGTTGACATTTTACTAAACATCACATACAAGCATTCAAAACTATGGCAGACAGAAAAATATAACATACACTATTTCTACTACTGCCATTTTTACTTTGTATATTTTT
>JAHKKF010502911.1:0-11482 GCA_019740295.1 Labeo calbasu
TTTGCAACTGTACACTTTTACTGTCATGTGACCATGTATTTTGGAATCACACATCATTTCTGCCAGACTGTGAAAAGGAGAAACAAATGGGAGGAGAAGAAGGCATAAAGGCGATTTAGCATCAAAAACTGTGCAAATCATTTAGCTAAATATTAGCCTGAATTGGTAAGCTAGCTTTTTTTTTTAAAAAAAAATGCCAGCTATGGGGCAAAGTGAGCCAAATGCTGTGGGGTAAGTTGAGCCAACATTTTAGCTTACCCCACCATAAGGCACTGAAGTTAAGGAAAATCTCTGAAGCATAAACTGGTATTTTAATGTGATATTACGCAACTGGTTTAGTTGATCATATATATAGATATTATTTGTAGTTTATTTGATAGGGACAGTGTACAAGTGCACCAAATCCTTCTCTAAGAACCAGAAGATGCTTTTCATCACATTAATGGCTGGTTCGACATTACAGAAAAGACAACAACAACAACCAAATAGCTAGACAACAGACGCTCACATCAACAAGCGTTTGTGAGTGATAAGGTATGAGACAGCCCAGCTTTGGTTTTTAAAAGAAAAGGGAAAAAAAAGGTTATGGATCATAACTTGTGGGGATAAAAATAGAGAAAACACTGGACATGGATGTAGCTTTCTAAAGTGCATGTGTCATCAAATGGAGTATACTTTAAAAGTCTACGCTAGTGTACGTGTACAAAAATTAAGTATATTTCGGGCTTAAGATAGCAATAGACAGGCCTAGTAGTTAGTTTTAAGGAATAAATGTCGTAGCAGCTTGCCATAGCACCCACGTTTAGAACCCTGACGTAGCCCTCCAGCGCGTGAGGAGGGGCGAGGGTGGCCCGTCGGCACGAGCGCAGACAGCAAGGAACAGCTGCAGAGAGGCTCTCGTTCATTGAATTACGCCGCATAGCTCATACAATATTACTGTTTCTTCCCCAAAAAACAAATAATATCGTCCAAACCATAACCATCCAACATGGTTGACCGCGAGCAGCTGGTTCAAAAAGCCAGGCTGGCTGAGCAGGCAGAGAGATATGATGATATGGCAGCAGCCATGAAATCGGTAAGTCATTCTTTCAATTTACCCTTGGGGTTTTATTTGTTTGATGGTTTAGTTTGACCAGCGATCGCTAAATCATTCAGGCTGCTAAATCATCTGTCTATCTATCTATCTATCTATCTATCTATCTATCTATCTATCTATCTATCTATCTATCTATCTGTCTGTCTGTCTTTAATAAAATATAAATAATAAAAAAATGAATGATGGTATAATTGTCGTATTATGCATAAAAGCTTGATACATTTGGAGAAAAATCAGTAATAGATAACGATCATATAGGCTGAGTTACAGTAAAATATGCCATGTAACAAGAGGCTTTAATGTGCTGTAATAATTTTTGGGGTGTTGATCAATGATAAATCAGTGCTTTATTAATGAGAGTGCAGTGGATCGGGTGTAGACTGTCTGGATCTTGGGCGGTGCCTCCTGTCTTACCCAAACCCACAATCAAATGAATGAGACGACACATGACAAATGCATGAAGATTTGTTTCAACATCGCTTTCGGCATTAATGCAACCCACACACACACAAAAATATATTTTGCGCTTTATTCTTATTTAAAACGTTGCTCTGCGTAACATACTGCATATTCATGCTCGTAACGCAGTGTATAGTATTTGATTTTACACTAGAAACAGGCGTTTTGTCACTGCTGTACATTCAGCATAGTGCATTGTCATAATTGCATTAGATATTCATTTTCCATCATCAGCATATATAAATTCCAACTGCCTTTCCTCAAGCATCCTCACAATTTAGTTATGTCTTCCCATATTAATTTTCCCCATATGGGAGTTATTAAGATATTTCCTCTAAACCAACGTTAGAGGCAGCAGCATTCCTTCTAGAATCTTCCATCCTTGTCATATTGCAGTAAGGTCCACTATACAGATTGGATATTCCTTCTTGTTTCAAATACACTGATTTGAATATTATTATTATTAAATGTATGTCTTGTACAGTGTTAACGAGTGAATATTATTTCTGTGAATATACTAATAGTATTTCAGTGGGTGAGCATACAGGGCACCATAATGAATTCATTCAAGGCCTTAGGGCTTCTCGAGGGAGGGAAAGGGGAACATCTGCATCTCTAACGCTTCTTCGCCGTCAGCATCCTGCCTATATTCCTATCCGAGTGAGGGCATTTAGGAGACTAGTCTTACAAACCCCTCCGTTTCTGCTTTGTCAAGGATTGACATCATGCTTTTTTTCTGGAGGGGTGTCGTCTAGCATTTCTTCTCTTATTTCTTGAGCAATTGAATGGTTCTTACCCGTGGTAATACGTTTCTGACTTTATTAAAAATGACATGTTGATGTGTCTACCTCAATACTGTCATTTTACAATCCAGACCAGATGTGTTCGATCTCATTAGCTGTGTTTTATATAAAATAATCTTAATTTGCAAAATGTGCAATATGAGATTAAGCATATTGATTGAAAAATAGAGTAGTGACAGGCAAGATCCACCCGATCAATTTAGCTAAAATGCTTGTATTATCTTACCTTGTTCTAAATCCCAAATGGCTGTTAAAAGGAAAGGTTCTCATCCTTGCAATGATTGTTGTGTATGCCGGACAGGCAATTTTAGCTTCATGGATCAGTGGGGGAGATTTAAAAGCAGTTTGACTCTAAAGTTACTTCAGTCCTATAGATAAAAGCCCATTTAGCCACAGACCTGATGGGAAAGTGCCCACAGGCCTCCATTATCTTGATGCATCCGGTTAAAGAGACAAGCAGCAATAGGCCAAGCTTTAAACTTCACATTGGAGGGAGATCATCTGGTTAGTTTATATTTTAAATTTGCAAATGGCTTTCTACCATGTAAATATTTGCATCTGATTGCAACACAGCTATCAAGGTAACAAGGTTACCCGTCACCCACCGCAACTATTCGGCATGCCAAATCATCGTTGCACTGAACCAGTGCACCCCGGACGCAAATAGCAGAAAGTTTGTTTAGGTAAAACCCTTTCATATCCTCCATCCTGTGTTTCGTTTTGAGTCTTGTCTTCCTGTCCTACCCAGTGTTCCTGTTTTCTACTCTGATCTTTATTGATCTGTCTAAGCTGTCTTTGAATTCAGTTCTCTTTGTATTCTGAAGAGTTTGAGGGAATAATTTTAGCTTTTGTAGCTGAAAGCTAAAACTAGAAACCTTGATCTGAAGCACATGGCATTTGAAAAGTGTTTAGTTGCACATTGGTACACTTATAAAAATAAATGTTACTAGCTTTGATGATTGCACGAAGAACATTTCCATTCCAAAAAAGGTTCAGGAAGATGTCCTTTCCTTTAAGACTCTAAAGAGTTCTTTGGAAAAGGAAAGGTTCCTTGAGGAACCCAGATTGGTTCATTTTGAAGAGAGTACCTAGTTCCTTTTACTTAACCAGTGATATTATGTAATTCCATCACAAAGAGATTCTGACTAGAAGGAGATGCTATGTCCTCATGAAAGTATGGAATCAAACTCATTTTACATACATAGTATGGTCGTCCCAGTTTGGCAAGGGAAAAGGTCAAGGAGAAGGCCACCGTAACACATGAACTGCCGCACAGCGATCGTGTTAACTTACACTGCAGCTGCCCTGGAGGGTATGTGGGAACATTTTGCCTCCCAGGCCCTGCCCCCTATCCTCTCCCTGCCCCCACTCTCGGCTGAAGTGATTTCACCTCTAGAGTATTGTGTAGCGCTAGCGCTCTGTCATCTCACTAGATAGAGTCGGACTACTGTACAAAATGAGACGATTGCCATGGAAACTGCACTTGGCATATAGCTCGAGCTCACGGCTGCACAATGCGTTCAACCAGATGATGAAGCTCTCTGTGGATCATTATGCAACTGAAAAATTAAGCGTCGTATGTTCAAATTAGTTGCGTAACAAGGAAAGCATGTTATTACCTTGTTGGGTGTTGTACGTGTCTTTCCTCAACCGGCGTTCTATTTCCTTCCTCCGCAGGTAACCGAGTTGAACGAGGCCTTGTCCAACGAAGAGAGGAACCTCTTGTCGGTCGCCTACAAGAACGTGGTAGGCGCTCGGCGTTCGTCCTGGAGGGTCATCTCCAGCATCGAGCAGAAGACCTCGGCGGACGGCAACGAGAAGAAGATCGAGATGGTGAGGGCCTACCGCGAGAAGATTGAGAAGGAGCTGGAGGCCGTGTGCCAAGACGTGCTCAACCTGTTGGATAACTTCCTGATCAAGAACTGCAGCGACACCCAGCACGAGAGCAAGGTCTTCTACCTGAAGATGAAGGGAGACTATTACCGCTACTTGGCCGAGGTGGCCACCGGCGAGAAGCGCTCCACCGTGGTGGAATCCTCCGAGAAGGCCTACAACGAGGCTCACGAGATCAGCAAAGAGCACATGCAGCCCACTCACCCCATCCGGCTGGGATTGGCCCTCAACTACTCGGTCTTCTACTACGAGATCCAGAACGCTCCGGAGCAGGCCTGCCATCTGGCCAAGACGGCCTTCGATGACGCCATCGCTGAGCTCGACACCCTCAATGAGGACTCCTACAAAGACTCAACCCTCATCATGCAGCTCCTCCGAGACAACTTGACACTCTGGACGAGTGACCAGCAAGACGATGAGGGCGGGGAGGGCAACAATTAAAAGTAGACAAGCTTTCGATCTAGAAACATAAAAATGGCTGGTGGACTTTGGCAGCAGCTTTGCCATGGTTTCCTCTGCAGCAGCAGTTCTTTATTTTTCCACGAGTTAAAAGAAAAAAAATATCAAGGGTGGTAAAAGGGGGGGCTGAAGTCCTAGTTTGAATATATACAGAAATATATATAGTTGAATGGGCCTCCCTCTTCTTGGTTCTCTTTGACATTTGCCAAAAACCACTGAAGTGTCAGTCAATCAGCCGGAAACGGTCGTTGTTGGTTAGGAATGGCAGCCTCACACTGGCATTTGGACTGATGTATTTCAAAGGGATGCTGCTTATTTATGTTTTGGGTAGTAGAAAAGCATTTCAAAAGAGGGGAAGGTGACGTTCGAAGGGTAAAAATAGTATTAAATGGTTCCAGTATTAGTCACGAGTTCGTCTGTTTGTATGCGCTCGATTAACTGAACTGGAAATTCGATTTAAATAGATATTAGTCGGAAGTGAGGTAAATAAAACTGCGTTCTTTTGAATGCACCAAAACGGAGTCATATATTCATCACGGTCTGATACTACTGGAACCATTCACTTTTTTGAAGGACAGGTTGGGGAAAAGAAACAGACTGATCTGGTTTAAAAAAGAAAAAGAACAAAAAAAGAAAAGAAAATAGGAAAAATATTGCAGCTTCAAAGTTTGTGGTTTACTTCTGTGTTTAATTTATTTTTGCACTTGCCAAGTATACTGTTTTGTCAGTGTAAGATAATTACGACGATACTATCAACGATTCAATATTGTGCATGCTGGTGATGTATTTATACAATAGCTTGACTTTATTAACTTATATCTTGGATGTTATGTATTCCTATAATTGAAGAGTAAACTGGCTTCATATTGTTTATTTATAATTTCTCCGTTTTCGTTTTGATTTGCTATTCCAAAATTGTGATTGTTAACAATAAATCGATCTGTTATGGGCGTTGCCGTTGTGACATGGAATGTTTTTTTCTTTAGCTAGGCTGACTTTCGAAAAACACTTAAACTGATCACTTAAATGTACCGGTGTTTTTCTTGGTAAATTGTAACCATGACATTGTTAAGCAATGTTTTGCTCTCTGAACAATATATGAGTGCTCTTCTTGTCATATTATGCACATTGAACGTGTGGTTTAAACAACAGTGACGTTACCGAATCAGTGTTTCCGTGACCGATTCAGAACATGGACCATAAGATGTCTCTGGCAGTATTTTTAAATTCATTTCTTTGCCTTTTTCCTTTCTTTTTTTACTTTTAGCTGTATCCTGAGTGACAATATCTTGAATGTGAATAACTATGTAGCAGTTGCACAAGAGCCAAAATAATGATAACAATAAAAAGACAGAAAAAAGACTAGTCATAGATGCATCATGTCAATCAATGCTGGTCGTGTGTATTGTTTTTCTATTAATGACTCATCTAAAAAAAGAAGCAAACACTTACTCAAATAGATGCCAAATGAATTGAAGAAGACCAAATGGTTTTTCTCTGCATTGCACCTACTATCCATGATTAGCTGCATTGCAGAGCTCACCTCTCCACAATATAATAATGTGCTTGACATACGAATGTGCCTCAATGAGGACCACGTTACTGGCTTTGGTTACAGTACGCTTGCATTAAAATCATTTGATGAGGGTAGAGACTGGAAGAAATGGCTGACTTTCTTTATCTGAAGGTCACATGATAAACCTGCATGCTTGTAGACATTTCCAATTGAATTCATTATCAGCATGACTAATTGCTGATGCTAAACTCAGATCTCATCTGCTGTTTGAAATGAACGTGACGTGCGACTGACACTTAAACGGCATGAGCACCACCTGAAATCGTGCTTCATTCTAGTATTACATCTATTTCTTTTTCAGATTACGGAGGTAAACTTACACACTGAATTGCTAGCTCTTTCAGCATTCTGCTGCAGCCTCCTACAGCAACCCACACCCAGTAGAGCAAGAGATGAATTTCTCTGCTCAAAATGGTCCACAATAACAGCCAATCGCAGGCACGGTGAGCTGTCATATCCACCAATCCAGTGCATGTTGCTAGGGCTGGAGGAAAAAAAAAACATCCTCTTTCCCATTGGCACTGTTCAGACATCTAGAACAACCTGCAAAGAGATAAACATCAGAACATCAGAGACACCATTAAAATTCAAGGGAAACCTGTCTCCCCTCGTTCACATTGAGACTGTCGTGTAGACAAAAGGAGCAAGCCACCATTTTCTGCTGCGTTATGATCGGATGCAAGATAGAAAACACAGACGATCTGAATATGTTTGCCCTGGTTAAATTGGTCAGATCACTCAGCTGAAGATCTGTCACCTCGTAATGTATTTGAAGCATTATTTATTTCTATTCTACTGAGGTTTAGTTTGATTTCAGACTCGATTGTCTGATAAACAGGGACATTTCGGTCTCACATACAATTAGAATAGGATGTAATACGACTGTGTCTGCCCCTCAAGGGCGTTCACATTTAAAGTTTAATTTGGAGAAAGAAAATAGAGAACATTTATTAACACATTGTACCATCTGTATAAAGCCGAACGCCAAGGATTTGTGATGTGCTTTGGTCTAAGATCCCATCTGCCTAATGTAGAAATGACTTCCAAATCAATAATAGAATATGCAGATATATACATAATTAAAAAGCATTGGTTAATCAATTGTGGGCCGTACGGTTACAGATGAACAAGTGAACAATTTACAGACATAATTCAACCTCAAATTAAAATTTTGTCATTATTTACTCACCCACATGTTGTGCCCCTTACTGTTTTTCCCAAAATAACCACAAGATGAAATTAAGATTTTGTTAAATTTTTTTTGTAACTATAGACTTCGTTGACAATAATGATGTAGAAGTTTTCACCGTGAAGCTTACACTGGTGATGCACCGAAGAGAAAACAGATTTCACAGTAAATGATCTAATTTTCAGCAGTATGAAAGTGTTTTAAAGCTTGTTGTTTTGAATATCACAGTTATATATGATATTAGAACAGTAGGGCTTGTAGATAGAGAGTTTGTGTTAATAAAAATATAATTATATTTTTAGAATGACATCATTTTTTCTCAAACATAGTCAGTGGGGGAATGGGCAGTTTCATTATTCCCCACCCATTGTGGCGTTTTGCCCCATAGATGGGGTAAAACGCCCCCTTGGTACACATTACGTCATTGTCACTAAAACTGTGAGAACTTTTCTGAACACATTTAACTTTTGTTGCACAGAAAAAAATTACTCGGTCCTTAAGGGGGGTGTTTTCCCCCACTCTACCCTATAACTTTATTTCTGCTGTGGAACACAAAATAAGATATTTTGAAGAATGTTGGCAACCAAACAGTTCTGGTTTCCATTCATTTCTATTGTATTGGCAAAAAAATAAAAAAAAAATAAAATAAAACAAATAAATAAATGCAAAATTTCAAGAAAAAAATTATTGTAAAAATAAAAAAGATTATAAAAATAAAACGATTAAACTAATTAAATAACATGAATAAAATAACAAAAACAGTATTAAAATAAAGGAAATTATTAAATAATACATGTAGCAGTACAGTAGTAAGTAAAAAAAATGTTACATAATACAAACAAAATATATGTTAAATATTTACAATATACTTTATTGTGTGTGTGTATATATATATATGTGAACAGTTTATTTCTAAAAAAAAAAAAAAAAGTTTGTTTTTTAAACATTTCAATTATCATGTTTTTATTGAAAATGTTTTACATTTTAAGATATTTTTACTTAATCAAAATAAATCAAGTCTAGTTTGATTAATGGGAGTGAGATTAATTGGAATGCACAATGAAAAAAACATGATTTTTGATAATGGTTAAAAATTGAGTTATCTGTTTTTTGATGAACTCTTCATATTCATATATATACACATACATATATATATATATATATATACCTTTTTTCAGTATATATTCGTTCCAGGTATAAATACATAAAAAACCCCAGCTGTCTTTTAAATTTTTGGATGGGGGTCCCTCACACTACGATTTGCAAAACGAGCATTTGTAGTATATAGTATATAAGTATATAAAGTTGTATTTTTTTAAGAAAATGGCTGATCGTTTCACTGGATAAGACTCTTATTCCTCAGCTGGGATCGTGTAGAGCCCTTTGAACCTGCACTGAAACTGCATTTTGGACCTTCAACCCATTGATCCCCATTGAAGTCCACTATATGGATAAAAATCCTAGAATGTTTTCCTCAAAAACCTTAATTTTTTTCGACTTAAGAAAGAAAAACAAGAACATCTTGGATGACATGGGGGTGAGTAAATTATCAGGAAATTTTTATTCTTGAAGTGAACTTCTCCTTTACAGCATTTAGGCATTATAGAAATAACAACATTCTGTAAAGTTGCTTTGAAATATCGTGTATTGTGAAAACACAAATAACTTTTATTTGAGATGTGAATGTGGCTCAATTTATTCTACCTATTCAAACAGTCACCAGGACATGAGTTTCAATCAGTGTTTGAATATTACACACATAATGATTTTAATTTGTTACTAATGCAGCAAATATGATTAGATATGAGAGATTAAAGTAACAGTTTTTAAACTATCATGTTCCTGACTGAAGAGAAAAAGTGTTTTGCTGTGCAAATGCACAAACAGAAAACAAACCAAATGTTTACTTTATAGCTCAAGAACTTAATTCAAACAAAAAGGGGTCTTTTAGGATTACTCATACTTCAGTTATTTTTTTTTTAGCAGCTTTTATATTGAAGCATTGAAATAGGTAAGAGGGAAAAGGAACAGTAACACTTCAAGGCTTTCTTTATTATGTAACAAAAGAGCACTTACCAATGGTTTTGACCTCTCCATCCACACATTTCACAAACTGCCTATCTGGAAAGGTTACTGATAACTTCTAGGCTTGCTAATGAAAATACAACAACCTGGAATTAGTGCAGAACACAAATATGACACTGGTGATTTGAGCATCATGTTTTCTGAATGAGTAATTACATTGTTTTTGGATTGTATCCAACTTATGCAACCTGGAGGTCACACACATGCTCTTACATAAGGTGGATACTCTAAGAATATTTGCTCTATAGGCTCTTACACTGTCAACAAAAGTAAATTGTACAAGGAGTGATCTGTGAACAGTGACTAACATTGTATTATGTTATAAATGTGCACTAAATTACTTGCTATTTGAAAATACACTGTGCACACAAATATGACAGCTGGTAAGCACGTGAGTGCTTACCATATGTTGGATAAGTAATCTGCATTTTGATAATGTGAATTGAGTACACGAACTTCTGTCAAGTCCCACGTGTCACTCAGGAATGGATTCAAATTTAAAGTTGATAGTTTAACAACTGAGCCCAAGCTTATTAATTTAAAAAACATCACTTTATTACTAGTAACTAAGGAACATAGAGTTGCTTCATTTAAAATGTATTGTATTACTGTAAAGAGAGAGAGATGGACTGAGCGAGTGTGGTTACCTGCATCTCGTACAGCGTTCATTCTTCAGTTCAATCTCATATTCACAATTAAACATTAGTTTGAATGCTCACTGAGGTACTCTGTTGTACTATCCTTTCATCTGTTAAGGGTGATTTCTGATGACAGCGCTGCTCATTTGTTGGCTGTATCTTCCTTGTTTACAACAGTGTTTCAGTCTCTTTAAATCCACCTTTTTCTGAACCCGAAAGTCTCGCCTGACTGGAGCGGTGCTTTACATTTTCGGTCTCTGGTGTTTCTAGTCAAAGTAACATAATTTCTGAGCTGTTGAACCTGCGCAAATTTTTATATTTAGTTATACTGAAAAAGTTTCAATTCAGTCGCTTATTTATTTCCCATTTAAACATGGATTTCTATGGAGACCGGAACATGAAAGCACCCAAACGGAAGTTTGGTTACCGCCTCTCATCGGTTACTCTTTATTAAGTCTTTACTGCTTAATAAAAACCCATCTCTTGTCCCCATCTAATGGCGGAACAATGAAACTAATCACCATCATGAACACACACTGTTTCCCAACATAAATACTAAATAGTAATAGAAAATATTATTTATTTAATAATATTATTTAATAATGAGCAACATCCATCAAAAAAAATTGCTAGGCAATTCAGTCAAAAGCACAAAGGCAGCGGGATTAAAGGAAAAGTCCACTTCCAAAACAAAGATTCACATATAATGTACTCACCCCCTTGTCATCCAAGATGTTCATGTCTTTCTTTCTTCAGTTGTAAAGAAATTATATTTTTTGAGGAAAATATTTATGCATTTTTCTCCATATAATGGACTTATATGGTGCCCCGATTTTGAACTTCCAAAAGGCAGTTTAAATGCGGCTTCAAACGATCCCAAATGCGGTTGTAAATGATCCCAGCTGAGAAAGAAGGGTCTTATCTAGCGAAACGATTGGTTATTTTCATTAAAAGAACACAATTTAAATACTTGTTAATCTCAAACGCTCGTCTTGCCTTTCTCTTCATGAACTCTGTGTATTCTGGCTCAAGACAGTTAGGGTATGTCGAAAAACTCCAAATGTATTTTCTCCCTTAACTTCAAAAATCCTTTCACAATCATCCTACATCGACCCAGTCTTTGCAACTTGAACATGCAAAGAAGATTAAACACCCTTAACAAAAAAGGTAAAACGGCGATATAGGACGATTTCGAAATTGAAGGAGAACATGAGATGGGAGTTTTTCGACATACCCTAACTGTCAGGAACTGGAACAAAAACAGTCCAAGCAGAGTAAGACAAG
>JAHKKF010502913.1:0-20388 GCA_019740295.1 Labeo calbasu
CCAAGTTGCTTGAAGTCCAGTGTTAAGTTTCCACAGTCTGTGATGATTTGGGGTGCAATGTCATCTGCTGGTGTTGGTCCACTGTGTTTTTTGAAAAGCAAAGTCACTGTGCCCGTTTACCAAGAAATTTTAGAGCGCTTCATGCTTCCTTCTGCTGACCAGCTTTTTATAGATGGTGATTTCATTTTAGATTGCAGGATTTGGCATGAACATACTTTCCAGAAGGCCAACAATTCACTAAAAATGTTTTTTTTTTTAATCGGTCTTATGAAGTATTCTAATTTGTTGAGATAGTGAATTGGTGGGTTTTTGTTAAATGTGAGCCAAAATCATCACAATTAAAAGAACCAAAAACTTAAACTACTTCAGTCTGTGTGCACTGAATTAATACACGAGTTGAATTACTGAAATAAATCAACTTTTCCACAACATTCTAATTTATTGAGATGCACCTATATATCCTACTACTAAACACTGACAGAATTTACATTGGTATGCTCATTTAAAATATTAAAAAACTATCAAAAACATTAACAACTCATATTGTGTCCATGGCATAAACACATTTGTATCCACTCAGAGGCTCTGTATGAGAATGTCCTTTCATTTATTACCCCCTGCAAATGTCTAGCAGGTCAAGTAGATAAAGTTTATTGGGTAAAGTTTATTTTTAAGATACAAGCAATTCAGAATGTGCAGCCAAATGTATACAATAAATAAATGAATAAAACATTAAGCTCAGCTTCTTCATGTGAAGCTTGGTATAAACACTAGGTGGTGCTGCAAGTGAAAACAATTAATACAGTGGCTGTGCTGCAACAGCCAAGCCAGCAGATGGAGCTGCAGGTCGACTATTTGAAGCAGGTAAGGGAACAAACTTGCAATTGCTAGAAAAGTTAAATCCTACTGTACGTGAGCATTATTTGTGACCTTATTAGTAAAATTTGTATGTGTGAGTCTTAATGATTTTTTAGACAAAAACAAAATGAAGGTAAGAAATATCAACACATTTAAAAAAACAAAAGATAGATAACTGATAATGTAGGCATTGTATAATTAACCGTGTTACTTAGAAAGAAAAAAAAAAACAGAAATGTTATTGCTATGGAAGGAATGGTTTGTCTTTTACCTTAGTCAGTCATTCCTATCGATCAATTATTAATCCAGTCCAAACGTGTTATATTAGAGTGTGCATTTTAATTATTAGATATACAGATTTGCTGATTTATTATTATTTTATTATTTAATCAGCACTGCCAGTTCCCAGCCTATTACTGTTAATATCGTCACCATCATCATCCGACATGCTTTTTTATAAACACCAGCAGTAGGCGGAGCTCAATGACTACATGATTCCAGTTTCTGTCTTGTTTCAGAGGAACACAGTGATATCTATGTTTTTTGGGATCCATGTTGCAATATTTAGTCTAATTCTTCTCAGAAATGTCTCTCACACTCTGCAGCTGCAAATTGGGTATAGCTGCAGTGATAAAATATTCAAATCATTGCAAACGATTTGGCAGAGACTGTGTTAATGGGGGAAGCCAAAAAAGAGGCTGCCGATTCCTCTGGAGGAAGAACAGCAGACGAAAATAGGGGAACATGTGATTGAGATACCATGCATTACCCTATGAGATCAGAGCAGATCTGTACGTAAAGGTTACTGCACCATAGGCAGGTTTTCACACCAAAACCCTCCCAATTGCTACTCAAAACTCGCGTTTAGAGAGGCGTCCCCCGTTAAAAATCGCATTCCGTGGGATAAATTACACGGGTTTTTTGTCGGGGTTCCCCTGGTAAATTCGCATTTAAGGGGCTAAATATGACGTTATTGGGGTCGCTTTAATCCGCGGACATCAAAAACTACCCGCAGCAACAGTGTAAAAGTAGCCCAATTCTGCAACACGGCTGCACCACCACAGCTCACAAACCACTCAAGATACAGAACCATACTTGTAGGCATTGTCTGTTGATGTCAAATTCTAAACTTAATGGTCTTATTTGATAAGTCAAAACCAAAATATTTATATTTCATTATACGATGCAAATACCCGAAATAAACAATTCATGAATAATCAAACAGATCTGGCCTAATTCCATTCAACCTATCATGACTATGTCAACACAGAAAAGAAAAAGCACAACTTTTCACATTTTCCAGCTTTGTGTTTAACATTTCACATTAAGTGAATGGCTAGTTATGTGACTTAACTAGGCATTTAAAGAAGTTAGTAAAGATTTGCTTATTCACCTTTAGAGCAACAGCTGCTGATCACTTCAAGCCACAAAAATCACTGTCAGTCTCCCCTACTTGCTTACAGTGCTGTCAATTACTGCCTCACCAAGACAACCATGCCACATTTTAGCCAATGAGAAGGCTGCTTTCAGTACACGCCCACTACAGTCACAGCTGGCACACAAACGCAAGGTCGGCATAAGGATGATGAACTGTGATTGGACACTTGGCCAGTGCAATTGCATCAATCAGTCGCCATGGTGACAGCACTGGGGCATTATGAGGTTGGGTCATATATCACCATATTATAATATACAGAAGGAGTTGTTCAAATTCCATTTACTGCTGAGATAATGCAGCCAATAATTGCTAAAACATATTGGACTGGTCGTAACACATCTGTATATGTAAATAATGCATGCTTGCAAGTGTAACAACTACAAGGAGAGTGAAAACACCCCACACACATGTACAAAAAATGCATCACTTAAAATGTAAAATTCCCTTGATATACACACGCAAACAACCCCAGGTTCACTTTCGCAGCAGGTGAATCCATACGCACTTGGTCTGTTACTCTGTCAGTTCAGATAATACTTGGACCTCGTTCATGCGGACTGATGTTTCTCAGAGCATTATGGAAAAAAGCACGCAGGTCTGTCCATACGAGTTTGTGTATGTGATGGAGAGAATGATAGAGAATGTGCAGTGAAGACTGACAGCTGGCAAACACGCTCTCCTCAGTTCCACAACTCAATTACAGCAGACAGTTCAGTCCACACAGCCCAGGGGCCTCTTGATATTGCAGTGAAACTCTCTGACAGTGCATTTTCCAAAGCAAACATATATATATATATATATATATATATATATATATATATGATTAAAATTACAGCAAAACTGTACATATTCTTTCGTTACTTAAAAGCTGCCACTTTAATTATCTTAAGCAAAACTGTAAATCATTAAGAAGACCTTTGTCTCAAGATGTATTCAAAAATGTTGAGTGATTCTCATTTGCTAATCTAATTTTTAAAAACACCAAATATTAGATCAAGCAAGCACAGAATCGACTTTGCGCTGCCGCTCATACTTTTCGGCAAATTCCTTTAACTTTGGTAAAAAGGTGCTGTTGTGGTAGGCATGATTCAGATATTAGGCATCCAGAGTGACTATTTAAGAGTTTTGATCGTTTCATTCCCAAAATAATCCAGTAATCTCAAAACATGCAATAGCATCTAATCAGACTTCCTGTTCATGACACTGACCTGACTGGGTATGTACTGACGTGCCTGCTACATGAATGGATTTAATAGGGGAAACTGTGAAAAGAGTAAAATAAATGATTATCAGTTTAAATTAAAGGTAGATAGACTCAATTGTGTTCCTTACAACTTACCAAAGAACTAATGATTCATGCATATTGACATGTTGCCATTAATCATGTTTAATAACATTTATGGGCCATTCTACAGAATTGGTGCAAAGTTAGTGTTTGCAACATCTATATTGTTTCAAACTCGTAGTATTTTCAGAAAGTTTTGGAATATTTTTCCTCTCCCCAAATTTGTCACTACCAAAGCACAGTAATAGATAATTATAATAAGAAGGGTTTCATTGACCTAAAAAGATTTAAGATTTTCTATTTTAGTAAAAGTTTTCATAGGTAAATCAACAACAATTACAATTTTTACATGTAATTTATGAGATTTGTTGTATTTTGAATCCAATTTTTCTTAGTAAAAGGAAAAAAGTTGATCATACTGACTTCAAAGTTAAGGATTCGTTAGTTTGAATATACACTGAAACAAACACTATCATAACATCTTAAATGATAATTCAGTATACATTATTTTTGACAAAACATCCCATGTTTTGATTGTGACCGCACATTTTCAGTAGTGACACTAATGTTTTGGTAGCGACCACATCACATTACAGAATTTTAACCCACATACTGAAACTACGTATTTGCATAACTGTACTAAAATCTAATTTATTTTCCCCAAATTGTGTTCCCTTTTGTCACTACCGAAACAATGATGACATGTTTTGGTCCTGACAGTTTTGTTAGTGACAGTTTCATGGGACAACACCCCAAAATAAAAAAAAAAACAAAAACAATGTCGCTACCGAAACTTCACCAAGTATTTTGGTCTTGACTGTTTCGATAGTGACAATTTTAGATACTTTTAAACCTAGCTTAAGATGCTAATCAGCTCGACTAATCAACAGTTGTACACATATAAAAACGAAATGTTATGGAATAACTCCCAAAAAAGTGTGTTTAATTATAGAAAAATGGCGTTCGGAACTGACATTCTTTAAAGTTACACACAGATTTTTCACACATTTATCTCAAAATGAGGGGGTCTATCTACTCACCATGTAGCTATGAAAGAGAGGGACACATGAATACTTCCTGATCATAAATGTAGGGGTGTAGTTAAAATCAGTCTCAGCCAAAGGAATAAAACATTTATTTACATAACGTTTCATAATTTACAAAGAAATTACATTTAAGAAATATAAAATATATGTTTTTGAACTTCATGTTAAAAAAAAAAAACAAACAAAAAAAAGATACATATTTTAAAAATAACAATGTAATAAAATGCAAACATTAATATTATTTTTATAGGTTGAAATTTAGGGGTTTGTGTATTGAAAGTACAAACTAATTTTTTGTGGGATTCAATAGAGAATAAAATGATCTTAGTGAACATCTATAATTTGAATACTGAAATGCTTTTAAAATGTGTTTTTTGGTTGTGGGACAGCAGTTTGCACTAATGGCCCTTATACAGTATGTGCTTGATTTCAATGCCGTGGAAATACATAAAACTAATTTGCTGAACGCTTCAATATAGGTAGGTCTAAATCTGGGCAATCTCTTATATCAGTGTTATATGATTTGTCAGATAGTCCAGCCCTAAAACTTGGATGTTTTTAATTAAATTTAAAATTACACAGAACATAAGATGGTAAGTATTTAATTAATGAGTTGTCAGTATAATATATATGGTATGATTTTACACCAAAGTTCAAAATATTGACACAAAATGATAACTGAAATTCACGTTATGCTGCATGGTGTCCAGTTGTTTCTGTGAATTGCAGCAACCAGCAATTTGTTTCTCTCTTCTGTTTCGTCAGTCTGTAAAAATATACCACAAATTTCTTGTCATATTTGTACACTCAGTTATACAGCTGTTTCCTAGATGGGTTTCCTGTGTTTTCCACAGCATTCATGCTAAAAACCAATCCTGCCAGTCAGTAAGCGTAACTACAGTCACATGTGAGGCCACGTGCATGCGCTCTATAGATTAAACACATAATATGCATGCGTGATGCTGTTTTATGCATGACGTCACTGTTTTCACAAATGAGCATTTTTGTACTTTTACACAGAGATGACTACAGTATCAAAATGTATCTGTATATTTTCAGTCCCCCAAAATGCCGTTGTCATGTAAATAAATGGCAAAAATGCATTAAAAGTTTTCAAATTTAGTTAAATATGAGATAAAGAAGACCAATTATGCCCCTTTTTACAATATATAAAACAAGTATCAGGTGTCCCCAGAATGTGTCTGTGAAGTTTCAGCTCAAAATACCCCACAGATCATTTATTATATAATTTTGAAAATGACTATTTTGAATGGAAGCAGAAACACAGTTTACATGCATGTCCCTTTAAATGCAATGTAATAAATTCTAGTTTAAACTTCTGATATAGAGTT
Source organism: Labeo calbasu (assembly GCA_019740295.1). NCBI lineage: Eukaryota > Metazoa > Chordata > Actinopteri > Cypriniformes > Cyprinidae > Labeo > Labeo calbasu. The sequence goes on from JAHKKF010502913.1 coordinate 5,980, forward strand.
TTCTGAGTGCGCACATCTGAAGCACGCACACAGAAAGCGTGTGTGAGTACTAAACTAAGTTCTCTTTCATGTCTTGCGCTTAAACTGTCAAATACACACAAGTTTATATTAAAAACACAACAGTTACAAAAACAGTCTGTTAAGTCTTTAAAGGCAAACAGCTGGGGAAAAAATTGCATGTTTATATTAGATCTGTGTGGCAGCAGTGTAATATACAGTAAATAAATTAACAAATCCACTGCTCTCTTGTCTCCTCTGAGGCTGGGACTCTAATTAGTGTCAGACAACAGAACGGTTAGCATGCTTTGCTCAAACTTTTGCCATGGCGTTAGAACTGGTTCACCGCTGTCGCTTGCGAAAACACAATGGCGGTGCCATGGGTGAAAACGTGCAGATTAAGAGGTGTAATATTAGCTAATAAGATCCCGTTTCTACGTCATGAGACGTCAAAAGGGTCTTTCTACGTCAGAGAAAGGCTTATCAAAAAATGTACAGTGTTGTTCTTTAAATGATAGCACTTAAACACAGAAAAAAAGTCAAATTTTCATGATGTCACCTTTAGCATTCAAGAATTAACCTTAACTACAAGTCACATGCATTCATGTGTGAAAACCTACCCCAAAGTGTTAATTAATACATTAACCAACATGTACTAACATGTAGTCAAGGTGGTCATTATTCACACATGAATTCATATGACTGACACGTCATACCTAGTTAGTTCTTGATTAGTACATGCCTTAACTCAACATTAGTTCACATTAAAGTGAAATTTAATTTAGGTATCAGTACATGATTATTCATGTGCTGTTATGGTAAAGTGTTACCTTGTTTGTGTACCATTTTATCCTCAAATATCTTTGTGTGTGTGTGTGTGTGTGTGTGTGTGTGTGTGCAGGTGCACAAGCATGTGCGTGCTTATGGCTTTGTTTGTGTACATTTTATCTAAGTGACTTAATTAGGTGCATAGTAAAGACTGTCTTGACACACATGTGTGTTTATGTTGATTACAGTGTGGGGGACATCTGCGTCTGCTCTGTGGTGTGGTGATTAAAGGCACAATATTGTACATGTCGCGGTCACGCTGCCTCGCTGGGGATGGACTAATGAATTGCACCCCATTGAGCGTCGTCCTATTACTGAGGATGCCTTTTCAAGGCAGAGCTCTAATGTAACAGCAAGCTTTGGGGCTAATGGGCATCTTTGAGAAGCGATCATTGCTTTGCATTACATTGCAGTCGCTGTGCTGCCAAAGATTCGCTCTGACTGTTTACACCAGCCCACTCATCTGTCTGGCCATATTACCCCGGACACAAGTACATCTGAGCATCCAGCCGATGAGCCCACAACCTGCCTCCAGTCACCATCACCACGTCCCACTGAGATAGCGTATGTGCATGTGAATGCATTCTGTACCGTTGGGAATCTGCTGGCTTTCTGGCTAATCACTGATGTCTCTCTGGTTTTTGCTATTTTGACCGTTCGTGCACTGTAAAAACTGTGTACTAACTAAGGATTGGTTGGCTATTATGGTCCAGTTAGCTCCTGTTGGAACTGTAGATGACCTTTCTACACCTTACTGTGTGTCAAGTATAAGTTGGCAATTCAAAAATAGTTGTGTATTCTGATGAAACAAGATTTTAAGAAATATTTCATTATTTTAAAGCAGTGCTTAATGTTCTTAGAGAGATCTTGAAGGCTTGAAATGGTCTGTCCTTTGACATTAGCTATACAGTATATTTCAGATAGGACTTATGGCATTTTATGTATCTAAAATACACAAAATAAAATAATATTTCAACATTTTTCATCATTTTTCATCAATTAGCTACAGTGCATTACAGATAGGACTTCTAGAATTTGTATCCAATATATTAATATTTCTATATAATATTACTTTTGCACAATTTGACAAAAATACAGCTTGACTTAAACTAATAATGAGTGATAAGTGATGATTTTGAAGTGATTTTTACCTATTATATACACCATATTTTATATAAAACATGCTATTTTATGTAAAACAACTGTTATTTTCTCTCTCTCAAAAGATAATAGAAAATTTGTTCTGGTGAAAATTAGGGATGGTTTTGAAAACCCCAAATATATCAGATAAATTTATTTCAGCCTTTATTTAAATGTGGATTTTGATAGTTTATAATATTATAAAATTTGACACAAGCATACGATAGTAAGATCTGCTCATAAGTCACTTTAAAATTTAGTAAAAAAATAAATGAATGGTGAAGGCATGGTGAAGACAGAAGACAAAAATAAAACTTGAAATCTGTTAGTTGTAATAAAAATCAACCCCTGGGACATAAAAAGTGCCTGAGGTTTAAGAAACACCCAAATATATTTGAGCAAAGAGCCTGGAGTGACAGATCTGATGAAGAGGCCCCAAAGTCATCATATTAGGAAAGACACTGAAGGAGACTGTCATGTTATTTGCCACTTTCTAGTGTTTATTAATTTGTATCAATCTGTGGTTGTTGGTGTTTGCAATTAGAAGGTGTTAATTATTTTAATTCTAAAAAGCATTTTATTGGACGAAAATCTAATAGAGAGAGTGTGAGCGGGAGAATAAGGGATCTAACGTGTTTAATTAATGAGAGGAATCCATATTTCTTTTCAGGCTCGGCGGTTGAATTTTTCTGTTCCTCACGTCAATCGTCACTGACTAATCTGAGCACAAAGCGGGGGCTTAATCAGCTGAACGTAATAATTGGACATATCTCTGACAGAGAGGGCTGCCCTGTGTGTGTCTCTGGCTGCCTTGTGTAGTCTGTGTGTGTATGTGTATGTGTGGGTGCCCTCTGTGGGCCCTGCCAGGGATAAATTAGGTGGAAATTGCTGTATGTCTTTAGTGGCAATTAGAGCTCCTCCTGTGAAGTGAAAGCAGGCATTAACTAATAAAGGAAACATTTCCCTTGCAAATGAGCATCTCACTTTTTCTCCTCTTCAAACCGATCAATAACTTTTCACAAATCTTAATGTTGTATAAATAGTATCAGAATCTTCTTTGAGGTGGGTTGGGTTGATCATCAGCAATGATTGAACTTAATTAGGAAAATGTAAATTAAATCCTAAATTAAGTGTCAATTAAATAAAAACTCAACTGTGCTGCTTGTATTATTAAACACAACACTAAAAATGGTAAATATATATATTTATAAAACAGTTCTTTCTGGTCCTCACATCTGATTGGCTGAGAAGAGTGTGATATTCTAGTGACATCAGAACTCCATCCGTTTCACTGTTTGTATCACTCCGCTTGCGGTATTTCTCACAGCGAGTGTCATGGCGGACGCCCAAATCCACTATAATGTCATAGATGATACTGTTCTCATGTCAAGGAATGTAGTTTTAGGAGTTTTTAGGCGAATATATATTTATTTAGACTTCAAATATGCGCTTTATTAATAAAGATAACATCTGTTTGAAAATTTGCTTTAATATTTTCGCATGTAAGCTCCAGGGCATCAGCGGCTGTTCAGAACTCATGAACCCACCGAGAGCAGCCTTACCTCAGCTAGATCTACTGGAATTTCCCACTGGCTCTGATGTCTCTATAGTAGTCAATAAGATATAATTTGTTTTTGGCTAAATCTAACGACAAACTTTGGTCACATTAATCTATTATTTGTTCCACAGCAAGTAATTTTGGCTGAGGGCAAAATCTCATCATGTTACATATCATGTAAATTTAATGCTGTACGTGAGAGCACTGTCTTTGTACTTTTGACTGAATTTCCTAGTAACCTGTTTGTGATGGTGATTTTAATTACATTATTCTGCTATTAGATGGTGACAAGAGACTGTTTTTATGAGTCAGCAATACAGACTTTTATATTGAAAGAGACTGAAACAGTGTTGTAAACAAGGAAGTTATTTTTACTTTCAACAACATGTTGTAAGACGCAGCCAACAGATACACCGAGCAGTGCTGTCATCAAGATGAAAAGATAGTACGACAAAGATACTCCTCAGCGGACATGATGTTTTATTGTGAATATAAGACTGAGCTGAAGAATGAATGCTGTATCAGATACAAGTAATCACACTCACTCTCTTATAATACTCTACATAACACAGTGAGCTTTTAATTCAGTAATACAATAAGCTTTCAATGAAGCAACTCAATGTTCCTTCATTACTAGTTCTAAAGTGACGTTTTTTCGAATTAATAAAGGAGGCTTGGACTCAGCTGTTAAACTGTCAAACTGAGGTTTGAATTCATGGCGGAAGGAAGTAGTTTGCACAAAAGAGGGTTTTCAAAGACACTGTTGTTGTTTCTTATGTATTTACACACTCGTGCTGTCAAACTATTGTATAAATGCAATGTTTTGGCCTTTCGCCTTGGCCGCGGAAGCATGGTAGCGGGCTTTGTCTTGAACGCACTTCATTCCACTAAATGTTTATTTCATAGATAATTTACCAACCAAAAATATATTAAAATTAAGATACAAATTATACCACATGAAAAAGAAGGGATTCTATAAAAAAGAAAACATATGAAGTGCGTTCAAAACAAAGCCTGCTGCCATGCCATGCGGCCAAGACAAAAGGCCAAAACAGCAAGTCAAAAAATTATATCTGTTCCACTCCCTTTCTTCCAGCGTACTGCCGTCCAATTTTCCACGCCCTTATGACACTTACAATTTTCTTTCTTAATTAACAAATTGAACTAAACCAAACGCAAACAAATAATGTTTAACAAATAAACAATATAAAATAAAAACGCTTTCTTAAATGGCTACAACATGCAATCATAGCCATGCGATATGGCTGTATATTGAATGCTTACCTATTGTGATTAGGGCTGAATCACATCTGTGCCATATCGCACTGCTACTCTTGTGATATTGCTCACATATATTTGTGACAGTATTAATTAATCTTAGTTAATGAAATAATTTTAATTAAAAAATAATATTAATAATGTTGGAATCACATTAACTAAGATTATACAAACATTTTCATTGTTAGTTCGTAAGTGTTTAAAAGTATGAATAATGATTTTGTGCTAACATTTTGAGAACATTATAGTAATTTTGAACAAGCGTTCTATTAACAGAAGACGTTTGTTCATAATTTTGAAATAACCTTGCCAGAACATTCTAAAAATTTTCCCTGTTAGCTGGAACCATTGTAGCGAGTCACTCCAATGTCATTTGCTACGCTATTTTCACACTCCCCCAAATAATACTATAGTATTGCTACTGTACCTTGTCCAAAAACACAGTGGTAATGTCTAGAGCATGATAATGTCTAGTACAGAAGCAATATATATGTGTGTGCAGTAACAGGCCTGTTCTCTGCTCTGCAGGCGCTGATGTAGCCGATGCTCCTGAGGGTGATGAGATGGAATCATGGCTATCTGAGTGAGATGATTTGACCACAGTGTAATCACTGCTCTCTTCTCTGCACTGCTGTGATTCTCCAGGGCTTCTCATGCATTACAGAGGACGAAGCAGAGCAGCCTCTCGACAGCTGCAGTCTCTTCGGCTCCTCAACTGATCACATTCATTATCTCCCATAAGCCTGTTTACAAAAGATACGAGTGTGTCATGGTTCCTACTGTGTTGCACATGCATTTCTAAGCATGCGAATGTGATAAATTAATTATTGCTGTAATAAAATGCTTTATCAGTGTGTTTTAATTACTCCACTGCCATTGTAATATACTATATCGGTGTTTCCCAACTATTTTTTCTTATGTACACCCACAGGCACATCATTAAAGCTCAAGTATCCCTTGATCATAACAATACAGAAATGTGCTCCTTTTGACCCATATTATACTGAATTTCATGTAGTGCTATCATTAATAGTATTAAAGTGGCCGTTATTATGATTATGTATTTTTAAAACAAACAAAAGCAGTATACTGCAGGAGAAATAGCAAGCCACCTCTCTTTAAAAAGACAACTTGGTTGTGTTTCATAAGATTTAATGGTTCTAGGGCAGGTTTTCAACATTTTGTTTTTTTTTTTAACTCTGAGGCCTTCCATTGTCATCAACAATATTGGAAGACCCCAATGTAGGCTAATAGGTTTCCTTTGGGACATCTGCTGTCATTTTCAAAACTTTTTTGGGGGGCTTTTTACGCACGCAGTTGCAGTATATGTTGACGCACTAACCACGAGGCTATTGGCGCTGACTCAACTTTTTTAAACTACAAAAAGGAGTGTAAATTAAATTAAATTAAATGTAATATATTTCTACATTTTTTGTGAATTTAAATTAAACCTCAACATTACAATCGCTGCTTTATTAACAAAGTATTCTGTTATAATATGCAGTACATGGTATGGAAGAGGTTAAAACATTATGTTTGGAATCGGAAATGGTATGTGTGGAGAAAAAATGATATATTTAATTTGTTATTAGTTTTGCATCCCTGAAGGAATGCAACTGAAGTCTGCATCACTTTATCAGCACAGTTTTTTCTTAGAAGCCTCCAGAAATTGAAGCTGGAAACAAGAAAAGAAAGAAGCTCATACAAAAAAGAAATTTCATCACTAGTCAGGAAATGTTTTGTGTGGGTGTGCAACCATGTGCGTGCGGCTTTATCAATGTGCCCTTCATGAAACAGCCATATTTAATACACAATATGAATTAGCAATTCAAGTCAATTCAAAACGTATTCAGTTTTTGCTATATTTTGTTTGTATTAATGAGAGATGCATTAGTGATTTTACAGTCATGCATCCAATCAGAGTCAGAACAATATGGTTTATGATCAGCTGTATGGAATATGATGAAGCTGATGTTTATATGTGTGTGTGTTGTGTGAAGACTATGGTAACTTGAAATGGTCTCTTTGTATCCTCTTTACTGACCTAGCTCTTTTCCTGGCATTACCCCTCTCTACAGTCCAGTAAGTCTGGAAGGGTCCCTGTGTGGCAGCTCATTTACAGAGCGAACTTCAAACTCACTCTGGAGCATAACTCCTGTCTCCTTTACCCTCTATGGGTGACAGGGGAAAGCCTGTATTAAAAGCTACTTTGTGCATTGTACTCTTGTATTAGTACTGCAGATTTGGCCAGAGTTACTGGATGCCCTAGAAGCATGTTCTGGGAAATGAAGGTGAAACAAAAAGAACGTTCTTTTTTTTTCCATCTTTTCTTTCAACTTTATTGTGCCAGCATGTGTATTTGCCATTGAGGATTTTGTGAAGGAAAGTTTCTTTCAATTGCTGAGTTTTTATTTAGTAAAGATAAACAGACGATGACCACATGGGTGAAACAGGCAGTTGCAAATGGATCCAAACCAGCAGGGGGTCCTGATGAGCTGCAGAAACAGTGTGCGTTTAGTAAATTTATATTAAAGTTATCCACCTTTTTCTTCAACAAAGAAGTACAGTTGAGGTCAAAGGTTTGCATCCCTCTTGCAAAATCTTATTTATTTTACCAAAATAAGAGGGATCATACAAAATGCATGTTATTGTTTATTTAGTACTGACCTGAATAAGATGTTTCAAATAAAAGACGTTTACATATAGTCCACAAGAAAAAAATATTTATAAAAATTACCCCGTTCAGAAGTGTACATCCCCTTGATTCTTAATACTTTGTTATTACCTGAATGATCCACAGCTGTGAGGTTTTTGTTGTTGATGTTGTTGTTGTTGTTATTTAGTGTTGTTCATGAGTCCCTTGTTTGTCCTGAACAGTTAAACTGCCCACTGTTCTTCAGAAAAATACTTCAGGTCCCACAAAATCTTTGGTTTTCCAGCATTTTTGTGTATTTGAACTCTTTCCAACAATAACCGTATGATTTTCAGATCAATCTTTTGACACTGAGGACAACTGAGGGATTCATGTGCAACTATTACAGAAGGTTCAAATGCTCACTGATGCTCCAGAAAGAAAAATGATGCATTAAGAGCCGGGGGTGAAAACTTTTGAACAAAATGTAGAAGTGTAGATTTTTCTTATTTTGCCTAAATATCATAACTTTTTTCTTTCAGTACTGCTCTTCAGAGGCTACAGAAGATACAACATAAGTAAAATTTACCCTGATCTTCAAATTCAAAAATAATATGGTAAGACAAACCAATTTGCAATATCAAGCAGCAAAACAAGTTGTTTTGTACAGCCAAAAATAGCTAGATGTTCTTTGATGATGTACCCATTGAGCGTTGTTATTACTCGATGTTAATTAATCGAAAATACCTGATGAAGGTCGTGCGACCGAAACATCGTAAATAAACATTTTTGATACTTTTTGCATATTTCGGTATGGTGTGGGATTTTTTTTGTTTGTTTGTTTGTTTGTTTGTTTTTTGTTTAGTTTTGACTTGTTTTGGTCTGTGATTCTTACGCACCTACGCACTGCCGTCAGGTTTGTAGAGATTAATTGTTATTTATTTATTTATTTATTTTTGACCATGAAACCAACAATTTCTTTGAAATATCTGCCTGACGGGAAATTTGTTTGACATATTTTTAAACATGCATTTTTAAAAGACATAAGTATTTTGGTAACAGGACTGAGAAAATCCATCCATCTTCCACTTCAAAAATCTGTAAAAAATGTAATAAAGTTACCTGAGATGGACCAACACAGATTTTGAATAGTTAAATATGTGTATTACTAGATTCCGTCTGAAAAAAAAGGCTGGGAAATTATTTTTATTATTATTTTTTTTCTAAGAGTTTTGGAAGCAAATGGCACCCAGTCAGTGGAATATCCCTTGAGCATTTTCAGAAAGAAAGAAAGGGGAAAAAAGTGCCTGAACGTTGTTTAGAAAGGTGAAGGTCCCTTTCTTGTCAACCTCAGTTTTCTTCAACTGTTTTCAAAAAGGATTTGAGATACGACAGCTGATTACATTTGGAGCAATCCTGTTTTGTCACGATGTGCCACTTAGCAGTGGTGTGAGACTCTGTTTGGGTCGGTCTTGACGTGTTTGGCGCGCCTCTGGTTATTTTTATTTAAAGGTGCCACTTTTTCGACCTTGCCAGTGCTTGAAAATACTTAACAAAAACACTAGAATCAGCTCTGTAGAAAGAATGGCACTGGCTCCGCTATACGTGACAACCCACATGCTGCTTTGAAGTGTCATAATAAGGTGTTTTGCAGGAAAGCACTTTCTTATTGCTTTCAAACCCACTGCACTGTAACACCCAGGCATCCAGTACAAAACACACCTAAACAGCACCAATGCAAATAGAGATGGTGAACCTCTGAGAGAGTTTGTCAACCACTTGGACTCAGACTGGATTCGGTATAAATTAGCGATGATGACAGTACTCTGGCAGTAGCTGAAGTGCTAGAGGGGGTGAAAAACAGCTCTGGCTGGAGGCCCAATCGTCTCACTTGTAAGGATACACCGTCTGGATTGACCTCCTTCCACCTGGAATTATCGATCCGGTTTTTAGTATCACCTTTGGGTCACCGTGACAGGTAGGCAGCTGCCTCAGGCGATGTGATGCATGTGTGTGTGTAGCGTTTGAAATCAGTCAGTGTGAAGGAATGGCTGTATGGGCATGACCCTTGTGAGTCGAAAGGACTTGGATGAAGCTCGTAAGAAGCATTGAGTGACACAACCTATCTCTGCTTCAAACTAGCTATCTCAGCAAAATTGCCATGTCTTCTAGCGTCAGACTGTTTTTTTCGATGGTTATTGTGAAGAACGACATGTCCAGAAATTGTTCAAGGCACCTAGGGTTGAATTATCCTTTGTTACTCACAGTTTCAGGTTTTATTACTTTGTATCTTACACTTTCTTTTATGTATAGTTCATTCTTTGCCACATGAAACACGTCTTCTCTTCTGTCTCACCATTTTCTCAATTTTTATTTCCTGCACCCATTCTATTCTACCCCTCTGCATTTTGAGCATACGTTGATGTACAAATACCAAGGTTTCTGCCATTCAGACAACTTGCTAGATTGCAGCCGGTAAAGGCATGGCCGTGACCCTCCAGCCAATCCTTAAATCAGAGCCCAGCGTCTGATGGAAGTTTATAATGTTAGATCATCCTCTTCTGTAGGGAAACATTGATTTACGGTCTGTGGCTGTACACTGACATTCCAGACCCCATCACTATTTCTCTCTGTCACTGTCTCTTCTCCATTCTCCAGGAGACAGTCAAGGCAGAGATTTAAGAGGATGCAAGCAATTAACAAATCATTTGTTTATGTGGTGTTGTTTATAGGTCCATTAAAGGCATAGTTCACCCAAAAATGAAAAATCTGGCGCTAATGAATCATCCTCGTGTCATTCAAAACCCTTAAGACTTTCGTTCATCTTTGGAACACAAATTAAGATATTTTTGAGGAAATCCGAGAGCTTTCTGACCCTGCATAGACAGCAACGCAACTACCACGTTCAAGGCCCAGAAAGGTAGTAAAGACATCATTAAAATAGTCCAATAGTACATCAGTTGTTCAATCTTAATTTTAAGAAGCTACAAAAATACTTTTTGTGTGCAAAGAAAACAAAAAAATGACTTTATTCAACAATTTCTGCTCTTTCGTGTCAGTCTTTGACGCATGGTCACGAGAGTAGCATGACGCATGTGTGTGCATTGATCTGCTTGTAAACAAGACATCATGAACGTACAACGAAAACTGACACGGAATAAATTAAGTCATTTAATTATTTTTGGTTACTTTGTGCACACAAAAAGTATTGCCACTTCGTAAAATTACATTGTCACTATTTTAACAATGTCCTTACTACTTTTCTGGGCCTTGAACGTGGTAGTTGCGTTGCTATCTATGCAGGGTCGGAAATCTCTCGGACTTCGTAAACAGGGGGTATATGATTAAAAACCCTAGCCCCCAACAAATTTCTAGCTGCTGAATTTTCCAGGTACTGAAGTTTGTTAATACAGGACTTAGACACTTCAATGAGAAGGGCATTACAATAGTCTAAATGTGAGAAAATGAAAAAGGTCTGATAATTGCAGTATTCCTGAGATGGAAGAACGAGGTCTTAACAGTGTTCTGCACGAAAGGCTCAAATGACAGGCTGGCATCAAAAACAACTCTAAGATTTTTAAATGTACTTTTTAGCTCCAGCCTAACACCATCAACAGACAGAGCTTAAGAACCAGCATTGCACAGTTGATGGAGAGAGTCGAAAAGCATAAACTTTTAGAACTATTCATTCATAGAAATCTTTTGGACATCTATGTCTTAATCTCTGAAATACAGTCTGAAAGATGGGATAAATCCACATCATGACCTGCTTTTGAATGGATATAAATCTAGGGTCTGGTTTTACAGACAGGCCTTAGGTTAAACCACATTTAGGTCATTGTTGAATTAGGACATTTAAGTAGCTTTTATGACCATGCCTTTAGATGAAAATCTCTAAGTGTAGTTCGAGTTTTACTTTCACTTTCAAATTAGCAGCAATTCAGCATCAAGCAGTTTATTTGTTTTTAGTTTGTTTGAGTTTTCCCTCTTTTCTTCACTTTCCTTCGGTTTTAGCTTGTAAAAGCGTTATGCACATTTTACTTTCACTTTTAAATTAGCGGCATTAACGTAACGTAACAAACTTTTATTAACAAAACGAATAATAATACACCATGTTATATGCTTAATATAAAATAATAATTTACACAAAGTTTAAATAGGTTTACAAAACTGAAAATCAGTAAACACTATGTAACCATATAAATAAGAAACGTAGAACGTTCATAAGCTAAACGAATAAGAAAGCTTGGAAGCATGGCATACACCTTGATGTAATTATATATACATATATATATAAATTAAAATAAATAAAAATCAGCAAACACTGTGGAACTAAATAAATATGGCTTTTCAAAATCAAAATATTTTTAAAACAGGCGCTTTTGCATTTTGTTTTGAAACTCTTCCGCCATTGTCTTGTTTTTCTCATCTCTCTCTTCTTGTCAGTCAGTTCAACTCACTTTCTTCACGTGATAAATGAAATCTGATCTGTGATGCGACTGTCGTTTGGTACACTGCACTAAGCAGCCGTGTTCAGTTTTAATAAACCCAGTTTTACACCCTGTCTATGAAACCAGAAGTAGGTGTCATCAGCATAAAAACTGTAGCTAAGATCAAAATATCTTAACAGTTGAACAAGCTGAAAGAATATATGCTTAAATGCAAAGGACCAAGAATTGAGCCCTGGGGGACACCAGTACTAACCAGACCAAACTCTGATCTGTGGCCATCCGTAAAAAGAAAATAACTGTGATTAGAAAAATAAGATCTGAACTATTAATTAGTTATGAGTTATGATATCTACATTGACTTCATAATATATAATTTATTGACTTTCATTTTAAAATCATCGAGACAAAACTAAAACTTAAATATGACTCCATTAAGTCTTCTATGAAAGAGCATCCTACGAGCGATTCATTTTTGCTCTGGATCACTACAGGGAGTGCTGGTACAGTCTATAATTACACTACTAATAACGACTAATCAGATTTTGCTAATTAATGAGTTGCATTCATCCATCCATTCATTATCCAAACAAGCTTGTCCTATGTAGTGCTGCTGGACGTAGGCAGGAAAACACCTTGGATGAATGGTAGTTGCACTCACACTTGGAATATTCATGTGACCTTGAACTCTCAAGGGTCATGTGATTATTTCTCATTCACTGTTGCCTCATGGTAATGCGACTGTCATTGTGTCTCTTTGGCTGTCAAAATCAAAACCGTTCCAAATCCACACTGGAAGCTTGCACTCACTCAATCTGTCCACATTTCAGCTCTCTTTGCTCTCCTGATCCAACATCTCCCCTCTCTCTGTTTTCTAATCTTACCCACAATGCTTTGCAAAACACTCTAGTCTCATTTTCACCTATTATTGACACTCTCGCTCCCACCGCCTATCTTTACTCATCTCCTCTAAACACCTTTCTCGCACCGCTTTTCCTTTTCGCTTGACAACCTGCCTTCTTTTTGCTGTTTGGTGTTCCCAGATTTTTTTTTTCTCTTCTCAGCTGTAGAAGTGCTGTTTATCTCTTTTGACCTTTCTCCAAGCTTTACTCTGTCAGGGCTAGGTATTTACATAGTACCCAAACACCGGAGAAAGGTAGAGAGGGGCTGAGGCACATCATGTGCTCAGAGAGAGGAATGAGGTTGTGTCCCATCCCACTGTCATTGTGCCTGTGGGATGAAATATATCTGGTCTAAAGATCAAAGCTCAGTGCAGCAACAGCTGCACACAAATGCTAAATCCCATGACCAATGCCTGTGTTTACAGCAAGAAAATGCTGTTTGATCAGCAATGCGTGGTTTAGAAATATTGATGTCTCACAATTTAATCTATACACAAACAGCTCTTTCTTTGTTGTACTTTGAGATATCCTCTTCGATGAGTTTATGGCTCTTTTCTAAAACCTAGTCAGCTGTCTGTTGTCTACATGGGCAGCTGGCTTATTGTAACCTCATAAGTGGACAATTTGCACTCTGCAGCATCTCCTTATGTCATACAAATACTTTTACACAAAGTGCATTGGAGACTTGACTCCCAATTGATTTTAGTAGAGTTTGGCAATATTGCTAAGCTAATAGCGATGCCATTTACCTTATTTTTCCAGTAAGAATGGGCACAGCAAGTTGTAAATTTTATGGGTCTGGTTTCCGGTCTCATCTGCATCCAGCTATTTTTGGCTGTACAAAAGAGCTCATTTTGCTGCTTGATATTGCAAAGTGGTGTGTCTTACCATATTATTTCACCGTTTACTGCACATTGTTATTCTTCTCGTTAGTACCTATGAAAACATAGGGTTTTCAATGTGTACAATATATGAATTATAAAATTTTAGAAATGTATTACTTTTTTAGTTTTGTAAATAGTTTGTTTATTTATAAGGGCAGGTTTCCCATTGTGAAAGTTTAACAAAATATGGCAAACAATATTCGAAATGTACAAAAAAAGGGGCAAATAACATCTTTTAAAAGCATATTTATGAGAATGCTTTTTAAGTTTTAATTACTGATATTCATTTATTATTATTATTATTATTATTATTATTATTATTTTTAATATCTATTACATGTATTTAATATCTAAATATACATTCAAAGAAAAGTCCATAAATATTGGAGACAAATGTACTGTATTAATTAACAAGCAATTTTCCATATTGATTTTTCACAGATGATTTACCTGAATTTTAAACAATGCATTGCGCTGTGTTATGTTTTGGGTTAAAGAAATTGTTCATAAACATAACAAATAATATTCTGGCTGAAAATTACTAGTACAGTGATATTGCTGGATTTTTTTTCTTCTTTTTTTTGTAATTGCCCACAATTTGTTTCAAACGTGTTTCAAAACTGGAAATGTATATTCTTGTTCTTTAAAGTACAATTTGTGATATAAATAAGTTTAAGTGAAATATATTTTCAATTTGGTAAATATATTTCCTTAAGCCACACTGTTTGAAATATATATTTTA
>JAHKKF010502918.1:0-17509 GCA_019740295.1 Labeo calbasu
AAAATAAAATAAAATAAAATAAAATAAAATAAAATAAAATAAAATAAAATAAAATAAAATAAAATAAAATAAAATAAAATAAAATAAAATAAAAAAGTGGAACAAAATAAAGACAAATGGTCTTAACTCTCTGCTTTGTGCTACATACTGAGAGAGCCTTTATAAGATTAGTGTTAAAGAGTTCCAAAATGATTAGATTTTGAGAAAAAAAAAGAAAGAAATTTAGCCATCCAAATTCTTTCTTGCCACCGCCAGAATGGTTATGCAAGGAAAGGAGAGACAAGAAATGGAGATCACCAGTTTGGAACTTTGGAGATAACATTGAAAATCACTAAAGTGGAACTATAGTAAGTATCACTGAAGTTTACCAATAAACAAATTAGTAATGGGTAAGCAGCAGGTATGTGAGTTTGTAGGCATGAGTATCCTCGGTCTTCAAATAGAAAGTTTCAGGGCCTACACAGGACAAGGGCATCATGTACAGATTCTGAATAGCTACTGTATATTTGTGCCTTTGGAATCATAAATGCCATGTTGAAGAGTAAAGTTTTCTGTTTAAACAACTTTTTTGTTGCTCTGCAGGAGGAAGAATCCTGATGTGGCACCCATCAATAGCACCAGCAGCACAGTGGAATGCCTCATGACCAGCAAGGTGAGCAAAGCTGGCCCCATCTCCTTATCTCCTCTGATTTGAGGAAATAAATTTCTCTGTGGAGGATGTTCACCATTTCCTCTTGTGGATGGTCCTGCAAACTGTCACAGATTCAAAGCAAACCAATAGACTGTTTTTTTTTCTGTCATTGATAGAATTTGGGCTCCTTTGGCTTGCCTTTTTGCTTAATTTACATATTTAATAATAAATGAACTTTACGCAGAACTTAAACAACTAGATGAATTGTCTAGTTACTGCGGCTCTGCTGGATTTCCTTCATTTTTGAAATTTTCACAATTGATTCTGTTACTTTCCTGTTTAAGTTGTATCAGATTTTTATTTATCACAAAGGGGTTTATGCTTTTTAATTGACTGAATTCAACATTGAAAAAATGTAGGAACATAGGAAAATTACAGAAAGAGAGCATGTTATATAAAAAATGAGTGTAGACAAATTCAATCATAAGAACATAAATTAACTGTTCTCTACATTTATTATTATTATATGAGTAAGTAAAAGTCCCCTTATACTTGTGCAATGGACCATTTCTTTTTATAATTTTATTCAGTTTAATATTCTGGGAAAAAAGTTTTGCCATGCATTGTTTTAAATAGTTGTTTAATTTAGTTATTTAAATCTTAATATTTAAAACCATTTCTGAAGCATTGTAAATATATATTGTTATGACCAGATGTGAATTGCACCGTCAGAGCCTGCAGACAGAATTTGTTCCCCTGTATGGTCAAAAATGACACTCTGAACAGCATCTTCATGAGCTATTAGACTCGACATATGTAAAGATGCCACTTCTACTATTTTAACAGTGCCATCATTACTTGCCACCGCTAGAATTCTTCCATTTGGATTGAAAGCCACTTGATTGCTTGGATGAGGTCCAGTGTCCATGGTCACCATTGCTGACACATTCCTCACATCCCATAATTTGACCACCCCAAAAGAGTCACACGAAGCAATTGTATCACCTGTAGCATTGAAGGTGGCGTAGTTGCATGAATGCTTGTGCCCATAGAAAGTCTGGGCACACAATCCAGCACGGGCATCCCAAAGAGAGAGGGTCTTGTCTGCTGAGCAGGTAAGTAGAATGTTTGAGAAGGGCAGGAAAGAAATGCTGTTCACCGAGTCAACATGTCCACGCAGAGTGCAGCGGCAACGCTCGCTATTCAAGTCCCACACTTTAGCCGTGTTATCCATAGAACAAGAGGCCACAAAATCACCACAGGAATGGAACGAACAGGCCCAGGTGGTGTGGATGTGTCCCTCCAAACTGAGCACGTATCGACCTTGAGCAAAGTCCCAGACTTTAACTGTGGTGTCCCCACTTGTGGTACCCAGGTAACCACCGCTGGGATGAAAACTACAGGATGACAGCCAATCAGTGTGACCCTCACCAGTCATGATCATCTCTCCCTTCGGTATTCCCCATAATCTCCAAAGATGGTCATCACTTGAGGAGGCTACTATCATTTTACGGGGATGGAGAGCAAGGAAGCTCACTGCCATTGTGTGAGCTTTAAAAGACTTGAAGAGAGAGAAGTTGGGTGATTTGGTGCTGCGTGAGGAAAGAGCTTTGATTTGCGGCAAGTAGGGATTGACTCGAGTGCTGGCTGGGAATTCAGAGTCTTTAGGATGCCTTGTGTTTTTGTTAGGGTCTTTTACAGCATCATTTGATGCAGTGTTGTCACATGGCAGGTGTGCACCTTTTTCTGAACTCTTCTGGATTTTTTCTCTTTGATGTGGCATGTTAGCAGACGTACGTAAAGAGCTGTCTAAGTTTTGAACCTGGCTGACAGCTCTGTCTCTCTCCAGACTAACCAGCATCTTCTGCCTCACAGCTGTCTGATACTTGTCATTTAGTTGTCTAAGAGCAGGCTCGTAGGATGCATAGTGTTTCTTCAGCTTTTTAATGTCCTCAATGAGTCTATTCTTCTCTTGAACAACACGCTTGTGCTGCATCCTATGGAAGTCCCTCTCTCTTTGAAGTTTTACTATGGTTTCTCCAGCTTCAAATGCAGCCTGTTTATAACTATCCCGCTCTCTTTGTACGTTTTTCAGCTCGTTGTCCAGGAGCTGGTTGTGTGTGTAGACATCAGGGACGAGTTCCATTTGCTCTGTTTTCATTAAGCCTTTGTGTATCATCTCAAACCACTCGATTTGGAAGCAGTCTAATGTTCTTTTCATACCCATTTTTACCAGATAATTGCGGAGAAAGTCGTCCACCACCTCAGGTATTTTAGGAACTGCATGTTTGGCCGAAGTGACCCTCTGAGTTGTGCATTCAGTGGCATCAGTTTGATCCCGCACTGCTTTAACGGCAGTTTCCAAGTCCTCTTCCCCCTCAGTTATGCTGAGCTCTAAGTCGACAGTCACTTCGTCGTATTTATAGTCATCCTCAGAGTCTTCTGGAATTAAAACTTTCTCGAGGTAATATGGACCGTCAACGGATTCTTCTGCTACCTCGTATTTGGCTGCCATTTTTCACGTCGCTTTGTTGTGCCATACAAAGTTGTGTATTGTTTCCATGGTGACCATGACCATGAGAACTGTTTTTGTAGCTATAAACACTATGATGTCAAGATAGTTCTATGTTATTTTTACACTTTTTATAAAATTGACCTATGGATTAAATTATAAAATATATAAAACTGACACAAAACTATAAACTATAGTTTTATACAAACGTAATGCATTTTTATTGATTTAATTAACGTGTACCTTTCTGACAACCTTGTGACTTGGAAATTATTTGCGATTATTTACTCTTCTTTCACCTTTAATTTCATAAATGTGATTAAACGGTAAAATGTGTTGGCTTCAAATGTGAGCTACACAGTAGATGGCGCTCAAGGAGCAGTGAACTGAGCGAATTTGACACAAAATTGGTTTTAAAAACAGAATGCTAATAAAGAATTGTTTCTTTGGAATAGTATTCGCATTCTTTCTTTCTTTCTTTCTTTCTTTCTTTCTTTCTTTCTTTCTTTCTTTCTTTCTTTCTTTCTCTTTAAAATGTAGGGGTAAGGAATAAAAGCACGGTAGGTTTGCTATTCTATTCTAGAGCATAAATCAATAGTTATATAATTGGCAAGTCACAAGCAATATCGATAATATATTTAATATAGTCTATATTCAAATAATAATATAATAATAAGTGTATTTATTATTATTATTATTTACATTATTAAGTAGTCATGGTTAATATGAAATGTGTAGGCTAAATGAGTAAAGTTAGTTTTGCCAGACGAAACGATAAGTATCTTTAAACTGAATCGTACACCCTGAGGCAGAGCCTTGCACCGGAGAACCAATCAGATGCTGTAGCTGAGTTTTGGAAGCTGAAGCATCAGTACAAAGGTCGCCGTGCGCAAGCTTTTGCAACTACCAGTCAGCGAGAGCACCGGGAAGCGCGCCCAATGGATCACTGGTTTCTGTAGCCTTCATGAAAGCCAGAGATATGAGCAACGAAGCAGAGGGGGATAATCCAGACCAAACAAACTGCAAATGTAAATCACCTACTCTGTCGTCCTCATACTGCATCGACAGTATTCTAGGAAGGAAAAGTCCCTTAAAAGTTAACGGTAAGTCGTTAATTCTTTAATTTTGTGTTTCTGTTTTAGTGGGGGTTTTTTTTACATATATTGTCCACTGATTATTTTTTGTTAACTCAGAAAAGGTACTGCCTTACATTAGATTTATTTTTACTAATTACAGTGTCAGTGTAACAAATATTGCATGCTATTAACTACAATTAATTTAATATTTGTTAAATACAAAACAGGCATACTGTGACATTTTACTATGGGCACTGAACGTGTTTTGTTAGATAAGTCTTCTATAGGAAGTTCAATTCGACTATCAGTATTCTTACTTGTAACTTAATTTATCCTGTTGATAACTATTTAGATAAATTACTTTTGCCCACAGCAACACCAAACAGTTTGTGGCCCCTGCAACCAGACATGCACCTGCCGCCGAAGCTCCGCCGCCCCTTCGCCCCGTTGACAGACTCCTCCGGAGACATTCACACAGATGAAATTGAGGCAGTGGGCCCAAGACTGCTACACACAGCTTGTGAAAAATTAAAAATTACAGAGGCCTCGCTAGTAAACATCAGTCGTGCTAGATCGTATCAGGAACATGCTTCTCTACAGTCCTGTAGAGACACATCCAGTCCCACGCCAAGACCAGAGGAGGACGAAACCGACAATAAAAGACTATGTAGAGAAACAACTGTGTCTCCGGGTCTAATGGGACTGCAAGAACGAGAGGCTTATTTGAAGAACAGTGAGGAAACTACTTTATCAGCGGGAAGTGACACTGAAGATGGGATGTTAAAACGAAAACAGAGGAGATACCGGACTACATTTACCAGCTATCAGCTTGAGGAGCTGGAAAGAGCTTTTCAAAAGACTCACTATCCAGATGTTTTCACAAGGTAACGGCAACACCAGGAACAACTTGTAGATGATAATTGTTTAATATTACACAACAAATATTCAAAAAAAAAAAAAATTCATTGATGGTTGGAAGGCACCATCCGTCACATGTTCATTTAAGAAAACACCATCATTTTCAGTAGTTATATTAAATGCAGCCATATAAAAATTGTGTAGCCTTAAATTAAAAAATCACAAGAACAATAATTCATATTTTATCATTGTATTTATTTTTCATTTTAAGCCTATACAATTTTTTTGGTCGCTGCTTGTTTTTGTTGCAATACCTTTACTCGAACAGTTTTAATAACACAGGAGCCGTTAGAATTGTAACTAGAATGTAAACGAATAAGTATGTTTTTAGTAAAAAATGAGATAAAGACACTCTACCTACAATTTGTTTTTCTTTCTCTAATTTAAGGGAGGAATTAGCAATGAGACTTGATCTTACAGAAGCACGAGTGCAAGTAAGTCACTTTCTTATTCATCTCATCTTTTTCAACATTTACCATTAATCTGTTCTCCTTTACTGTCCACGACTAGGAGCAACATACCTCAACAAGAATAGAAACATTTATTTAAAAAAAAAAAAATCACATTAGTGAAATGTAAATTTTAAAGGTCACCGTTAAGTCTAAATTAATACATCTATATTGCATGTATTTTTTTTAAATTTAAATTCTACATTGAGTTAGCAACAATTTATGCGACGGGCTATCTAAAATATAAGATTCATAATAAACATACAGCCATTCCTATCCTACCCTTATCGTTGATATAATTTAGGCTATACTTGTGGGTTTAGAAGCTTTTTCGATACACTGTATTGAAAAAAAAAAACAAACAAAAAAAAATAACAAGATCTGTTAGATATTACGTGAAAATGGCGCACGAATGTATACGAGGTTCGTTTGTTTTGCAGAATTTAATTATTTAATTATTTCTTATTTTATTAATAAATAAAAAGTCAAATGATTGCACACATTTTGGCCTACAAAGTTACTAATGCGTTATTGCCAATTTCTCTTAACATTTCCACTCTTTATATATATATATATATATATTGGACCCCCTTTTTATAAACTACTTTCTTCAGTAAACAACAGTTCACTCAAATATGAAGGTTTTTATTTATATTTTATCAGTTACTCACTTTCCTAGTATTACTGAATTCTTCAGGTATACAAAAGAAGGTATTTTATAGAATATTTCAACTGTTTTTTTCTCACACAATAAGTAAAAAGTCAAAAACAACACTGGACCATGCTGAGTTTCACTGTAGTATTCATTTTCTTGTGTTCCATAGCAGACAGAACATCATACAGGTTTGCAAAGACTGCAAGAGAATTTTCATTTTTGGGTGGACTGTTCCTTTACAGATATTCTCAGAGATGCAAAAACAAAACAAGTTTTTATATTTCTTGTAATCCCAACAACATTCTATTTAAGACTATTGTACAGGCCTTAATCTTTCTGGTGACTAAGGGGATGATAGCTTGGTGTGACAACATTTTTTTACTAAATGTACAAAAAAAAAAAAAAAAACAAGAAAAATCATAACTACTTGTAACTAACAAAAGCATTGCTTCTTCTCAAGGTCTGGTTCCAGAATCGACGTGCAAAATGGAGGAAAAGGGAAAAGGCGGGGGTCCAGTCACACACTCTGAGCCTACACTATCCTGGAACCCCCCCTGCTGCACAGTCCTTGTGTCATTACCTGAGTGGGAATCCTTTTGTCCCAAACCCACATCCAGCTATTGATTCATCTTGGCCTGCCCCCCTCCAAAGACTGGCTCAGCCTCCCCCAAACCATGCCTCCCCTCATGGCTTCAGTGCTCTGTTAGGGGCGGCCATGTTTAGACACCCCGCTTTCATTAACCCCACTTTTGGAAGGTAAGCTTTATTTGCATGTTCAACACAAATCATAAAGTTACCTTTCACACATCATATAGTTAAAATATTCTGTTACATTTCTCATCAGACTCTTTACAAGCTTAAGTCCGATGGCACTGCAAAGGATACCCCTTCCTACCATCGAAGGTCCAATTCAACGCTCCCACCTCACCAACAACCTTCTCTCCTCTTCACCACCTTTACCTTCTTCCCCAACGGTGGACCTCCGTGCTTCCAGCATAGCAGCACTGCGTCTCAAAGCAAAGGAGCATTCTGCTCAACTGACTCACATCACAGCTGCTGGAATGGGTGGAAAAGAGGAGTGCTAAGATTTACTCTCAATTGAGAGATGGCGAAAGACCAAAGTCAAGCAGAAGTACTGACATCTGGAGAGTTATTATTAATAGATACATTAATAGGCACATGTAGTTTTCAGACTCTGGATGTTGAAACTGTAGCATTCTGAAGCTTTTCTCGTTTGTTTATTGTTGGTTGTTAATGAGTGCTGAATGTTTTTTTTTCATTAGTTGTTGAATGATCCTTTTAGGTAATTTCATCCTGTTTTCATTAGTAAATGTGTACAATAATCATCAAACAGCCATATATGAACAAATTAACAGGACAAGCTGCTTTAAATCTGTTACAAAATCAAAACTTTTTCAAGGTTTGTTCTGTAACAGTATTAGGATTTTTTTTTTTTTTTTTTTAAGGCTGCACTTTCTGTGTTCACAAAATAGTACTAAAATACTTTTGGTATGGTTATGTTGCCATGCATTACCATGGGCTTTATTTATATTTTATTAAACCTATGAGCCATTATTCAGGGAAATAAACAAAATATCCATATGCTTCTGTTAATGAATTAGCCAGGGAAAATATGATAATGTGAAAGTAAAAAACAGAAATTGTTTTGTGTTGTCTTAAAATTCCTTCTGTATTTAATGCTTTAAATAAATGGACGATGGACAGGTTACAAAATGGCTTATTGTGTAATTTCTGACCTTGTCATTTGGATTTTTAAATGCATTTTTAAACATAATCTTAGCGAAAGAAAACCCAAGGATTTTTGCACAAAAATACACAAAAGGTGCATTTCAAGATTATTTTGCACTGTGTGTTAAATATGCCTCTTTATTTGGCGGATGTTTCAGTGTTTTGGGTGAGCGAGTGGAATTATTGACGGAATTGAAAATTATTGACGGGATTTCGAAAACCACATGATACACAAGAAAAACAAAATGATTAGCATGGTTTATTTTATAATTTTTATTTCTCATCTGGAACGAACGACTTTCCAGTTCTTTATAGGAACAAGTGGCCGTATTTGCAGCCATGGGAACTGCTGTGAAGAAAGGCGAAATTTAGAGCTTTAACACATCCATAGGTGTCCATGTAATCTGGGCATTAATGCCAAATACTTGTTTTCACTATTCACGCAAATTAAGAGGCTTACTTACCTCAGCTTCCTGCTTTGCGTTTTTCCTTGTCAAAGGAAGGTTGTTAAGTCTATGCCAGTCGTAAACCACTTCTTAAACTAGTTTAACTCCTTCGTACTAAGCCTTCATCCAATTAGTTCGGAGTATACGGTGATTTGTTATCTGATCAGTGAGATAACAGCATGTCGCTGGACCAGTGTGGGGCTATGTATAGCATATTTGACCTAACATCGAATGCAATGAATAATATAGAAATAATGTCCTACTTAAGATCTGAAACGCTATTCAGAGACCACTATTCAGAGGTCTACCCTTAATGACGTAGGGCTTAACATGTTAAAATGTTTGAATGGTCAATTTAAACCACTGATTACCAACCACGGATTAAAAGACTTTCTATACAGAAAGGAACTGAACATTTTCAAGGCTTGCTATTGTGAGACCTGTGGTTATATGTGACTTGTTGAGGGTCAGGATTATAGCTAGTATAACAGAAGTGCAGGTGTCTATAAGCCTTTTTTTTAACAGTTACAAGCTGAATTACCAGTTCATAAAGTTATATAAGCAACCAAAGGAGTTGACACGTATTATATTATATTATTATATTATATTATATTATACTCATAATTGATATGATCATGTACTGAGAAAAAAAGTTCAATATTTCAACCTGACTTCAGGTCATATAATAATGGACTGTTTTCACATTTCCAGGGTTCTCAGTGGACCTTGTCACAATTGCATACGCTTCTTTAGTGGTGAACCAAAACTACAAAAGAAAAAAAAGGTTTTCTATGCCTTATAAAGGAGGAAAAAATGGCTTCCGTCTCTGTTGTATTAGAAACACTCCCACAACAACATTAACTAGTTCTCTGTAATTTTAATACATTTTTAAAAAAATGAAAATATAAGTAACTTTGCTAGATTTATAAAATTCATGATCACGGTCTGTGAAAAGAATCCATTTTTGAGGGTTGAATCGGTGTAGATGCCACTTTTTCTACTGTGTGATTTTAACAGTCACAATGTCTTATTCTAAAAGGTGTACTTTTGTCTCTTGTTCATGAAATGAAAACACATTCCACATTCTCTACTGCATACATACATTTTGTACTACATGCAAATGAATGAATCCCACTATCAAGCTGCCAAAAATGAAAGAGAATTGCAACTGCAAAGAAACAGAATGAACCAACCTTGCTATAGCAAACTCTTTCTCTAATTTGGCATGCAAGACCATATATTTCTTAACAACAATAAATGGAAAAAAGTAAGACTACGTAATTTATAACTAAAGAGCGAAGGTTTGGAAAACATAATATTGGACAGACAGCATCTGACTGTCAGTTTTCATTCAAATGTTCTGAAATTGTATGAAATAGTGCCCCGTGGAACATAGTATCTTTAAACATATAAGCAAACTTAACCACTTTTGATGTTTTTTTTCCCTTTCTCTTTTGATTTCACTGTCTTCTCATTCGCCACCACCCCTTAATGACCTGTTAGGCCTACTTCTCCTCGATTACCGCTTTACCACATCTGCTGAACTGACCCTTCGGGCTGTCTTTTGAAAATCTTTAACCCCACAGCCCTTTCTGTTTCCCTCAGTAGAAAGTGCTGCATGTAAATTTCTCCCCAATCACAGCAATAGCAGGTATCTCCACTGGCTACACTGTGAAGGGGAGCAATCAGGGATAATTGAGTGCCTTTCAGAGGGAGCCTGGAGCATTCACTCCCATTCAACACCCGTCCATTCACCACATAATCACTCTTTAAACACACCCAATTTTCTGGGGAGCAAAGTCCTGTTATAATTTTGCTTAAGTGTATTCGGAAATCATACCCCCTTTGAGCCGAGATAATTGAAATCAAATCCTTTTCATGGCTACTGACATTTTTGCGCTGCCAATCCAGTGTAATTAATTGTTGAAAATTGAGCCTGAATATCGCTAAATAGAAGGCTATTATGTTTTGAAAGGGGTGAAATGATCTACCACGCAGTGTGGAGACGTCAACGTACGCTTCAGTTAAATGTCTTTGTTTCCCACGCTGTTTGCTTTGTAAAGATTAACATAAATTGACTCATAGCATAAAGTTTTACTTAAGTCTTAGAGGATGGACCCTTTCTTATTATTTGTTTTTTGAGCACTTCAGATTACAGCTATTTGTGTATGTTTTTCTTCATGAATGTCCTGTTCTGTGCAGCTGTGCTTAGTACTGTCACAAATGGCAGAATTCATTCATTTACAGCTACACTTTATCTTTCTTCAGTTGCATATGAAGAAATTATACATAACATGATTCATTGAGTGAAATGAGTGAAATGAAGAAAAGCGCTCTGGATTGCTAATAAATTGCAATTTTGAGTTTACCAATAAGAATAATATTCAAAAGTTTTTTAAAAAACATTTTATTTTGTATTATATTACATTATATTATATAGAATGGATTCTGGATTCTGTCTCAAGATGTTTATTTCAGACTTACTGATCACATCTCCCATTTTTCTTTTTTTGTACAGTTTCCATATGCCCTTATCGTGTATGTGTATTCATTTGTTTTTGATTGGTCAGATCCGCATTTGGTTTTCCTTACAGTTGTATTCTAAATTCTGACTGCTCTGAAGCTGTCTTCTCGGTTCTATCATTCCACTATTTGGTCATTTACTTGTGTTCTCTAGCTCTCGCTCATTCTCTCAGCGGTACTTCTAGAGTCATTTGAATTCTGATGTGACTCCTGCTGGGTGAAACTATTCATAGCAAACGGAGCAAAGCAAATTCATCATTTTTCATCATGCCATATATTGTTGACACCCATGCTCACATAATGGCATGGCGATTACGTATAGATAGCTGCATCTGAAATAAAGAATTTGATTTGTAAACAGTCAAAATGGACCAATCAGTGATCAGCTGACTGAAATCAAAGTTCAGATTATGGACCGGGCCAGTGCCCTGGGGTCTCTAAAATAATTTTGTTGCTTTATTACTAAGGTTCTTAAAGCCAAAAGACAGTTTTGATCCCTGTCACTAAATTGTTTTAGGGTTAACTCCATGTGTTGCTTCAGCTGGCCATTTCTCAGGTCAGAGGTCAGAACCTCATCACCTTTATGCAATTGTTCCACACAAGAACAAATCTCTTTCTCACCCTCTCCCTCGTTCTCTTACCTTCACCTTTCCCAGCCGTGCTTTGTTCCGTGTCAGTTTCCATTGTAACAAATTACACCATGGCTCTGATATGAAGTCATTGTAAAAGTGATTGCTAGCCTTTGAAAATCAGTGATAGCAAGTCAATCAGCTGCAGCACTCAAAACGACTCTAGTGTGATTACCTGAGAGTGTGAAGTGTGCGGGGTTAGCGCTTCTGTGCTCTGCCAGGGTTAGTTAATATGTCTCTTTTGAGGCCTTTTTTGTCTGTCAGTGTGAAAGTGATGGGAATGACAAAAATGTGGATTGCTCATTTAGGATTTTAAAACACTCCCTCATTGGTTAGTTGTTGACAATCATTTTAGGTGTGTAAAATTTGGATTACATGCAGGGCATGGAATTTATCTTAAGATTATGTGAAGAAAAGCTAGCTTTTGTAATACTGGCACCATCCTGAGAGAACTGATTTACAAGCAAATATATTACTACAAAACACAGGATTTCACATCACTGGTGCTGTCATTTCTGACAGGGAACCCTTATGTCATTCCAAAGCTGTATGACATTTCTTCTTCTGTGGTAAATAAAAGAAGATAGGCTAGCCTATTTTAAAGAAACTTTAAACTGTTTTGTGCATACACAAAAACAGAGTTAGATGCCACAGATTTTACTCAATGGACAATACAAGCTCATTTAAAAAAAAATATCTACTTTTATATTACTATCACTTTGAATTGAGTGTGTGCATGTATGGCTACGTTTACACTGTCAGTGTCTGAGATTAACAAATGCATTTTCTTAGCCTACATGTGGAAGTCTTGAAAGGTCCTGTTCACACAGCAGCTACAACAACAGAGGCTTGAGTACTGTGTATAAATGTGCAGTCAGGTCTGTACTCATAGCGACAGTGAAAATAATTTTCAAAGATGGCGACGTAAATAAGACTGTAAAGTCTTACCAAATTTAAGATTTTAAATCTGTAAGTTATCGAAAACCACACATGAAAACCTACAACACACGAAAGACATGCATATTTGGAGTGCACAGTGACTCTCTCACCATAAGTGAAAGACAACTTGTCCAGTATGGTGTCATAACAATTCAGTTCTTCAAAAATTTTTCCATCAATTATCAGTTAATCATTGCATAAAGTACACACAAACTACATTCATTCTATTTCTATATAATTGATCATCATATAGTGCATGCTAAAATAAATTGGACATAGTGTATGAGACAGCTCAGCTTTGGTTTAAAAGAGTTCAGAAATATTTATTTATCAGTCATAACTTATAGGAGAATATAGAGCAGACACTGGACATGGATGAAGTTTTCAAGAGTGCATGTGTCGACTGTCCCTGCTCGCGCACCACATCATATGGAGTATACTTTGAAAGGTTACGCATTCGACTGTACGCATACACTAGTCTACGTGTACAAAATTAGGCTATACTTTGGGTTTAGAGAGTTGGACTTGGATTTGAGTCTTGGTACTGGCAGGCATTGTTGGTAGGGGAAGTGAATGTACAGTGCTCTCTTCCACCTTTAGTACCACAACTCAGGTAAGACCCTTGAGCAACCCTGCTGAAAATTCAGCATTGCTGGTCACCAGCATAAGGTATGTTTTGCATGCTGGGACCATGGGATGCTGGTTTGCTGGTCCCCAGCATGGGATGCTGGTGTGCTGGTGGACCAGCATTTGTTGTACTTTGGGTGCTGGATATGATCCCAGCAAGACCACAACAAAACTTGTGTATGTGCTACATATCACATTTCTTTTGAAATTGGTTTGTGTTTGTAGTTAAAGACCAAGACAATTTCCAAATTAATTTAAATAAATTATTTAATAAAGAAAAACACATGTTGCTGATTACATGTTTACAAAGCAAAATCCCCAGTGTTAAACACACACTGCTCAGTTTTCACATGGTCCTGATCTATTTAGAGTAAAGTAACATTGAAGCAGTGTTGTAGTTAGTGAAATAAAGTAGATTTACTCTACAAGTGATGACTGAGCATTAGTGATGATACCTACGATTAACAAGCAGAATTACTGAGAATAAGAGAAACAGCAAAACAGAAAAAAGTAAAGAGATGAGCAGAAACACATCAACTACTTACAGCAATACAGTCTTAGATGAAATCAATATTTCACCAGAGGGTGATTAAACAGCAAAAACATAATTACCATAACCACTTCTTGCAAACTAGTTTGGCTTTATTTCCTTCTTATGGTACATGTACAAAGGTTACTGAAGTCTGTTACCATTATGGTAATTTGTGTTCCTTTCAGTTTGGCACTTGGCCATTGACTTTGTTTGAATTAACTCTGTTTCAGCAGTTGCACGCAGAAAGTGCACGCTATCACTATTTTCAATAATATTTCATGGTCTTCACTGCACAGACATACCTTTTACTTTGTGTACTTTTTGAAGTCAGTGACTGACAGCTGGATTATGTATGAAAGTCTTTAAAAACAACAGTGTTCAGTTTTGAACTTTCATTATCAAGTTGTTATTAACTGTCCCACTGAAAGAGCTCTTCTCATAACCCCTGTTATCGAACAAACTGCTTATGATTCAGCTTCTATTAGCCGTTTTCATTTCTCTAAATGAATTTGTTATGTAATGTACTCAAGTTCTTTTTAACTGATTTTAACTGATTTGTGTACAGATCTTATGAAACAGGAGACAATACATTTTAGATTCTTTAAAACGACATTAAATAATAATGTAAACATAACTAAAGCAATTAAAATATTCAGTTCTACTTTCAGCAGAGTTAGCAAAATAAATTACAAAGTTACCATATAATTCAATAAATCATGTTTTAACCTTATACTGTTTTTCTGTTGCATCATTAATGTGCTAAATAGAGAAATATGCAAGCAAAAACTATGTTTGTCCCCAAAACACTACTTGCATACAGACAACTCAACTGACACTCAACCCTGCAAGACCATGCTGGTGAACCAGCATCACCAGCTCCATTTTGGTTGAGAACAGCATGGACATGCTAGTCCACCTGCTAGACCAGCACTATAGTAGCATAAACCAGCCTGGACCAGCACTATACCAGCATAAACCAGTCTGGACCAGCACTAACTAGCTTGGACTAGCTTGGAATCCATACTGGTTTATGCTGGATTTTTCAGCATGGAATTCACAGAACTCCAAACTGCTCCCTGGGCACCACAGCAAAATGGCTGCCTACTGCTCCGGGTGTGTGTGTGTGTGTGTTCACTACTCACTGCTGTGTGTGTGCATTTGGATGGATGAAATGCAGAGCACAAATTCCAAGTATGGGACACCACGTCATGTTCCTTCTTTCCTTCCTTATTTGGACATTTAACACTTAATTTAACATTAAAGATCGTTTTGAATGCATGTTGTGTAAGTGCAAATGTGTGGTGTATAAGTTAAGCAATCAGGCTAATCACGTATCTCTACATTAGTTGAACTAGAACTATGCTTGTTTGTGAACTAAATAAACCAGACATTAATGGCCATTTTGCAGGAATTGTAATAAGGTGCTAAAGAGAGTAGGCCTACCCATTAAATATTCTTTAAGCCAGTGGGATTGCTTGGAGACTACATTTCAAAAGAAGACCCAATATGGTTGAAGAAGAAAAATATGGTTCTGAAAAATTAGGTTCGGTTTAAAAATGTGGTTGTCATTTCCATAAATAACCAAACTTTATGGTAGCGTACCTGTATTAAAGGATTAGTTCACTTCCAGAACAAAAATTTACAGATAATATACTCACCCCCTTGTCATCCAGGATGTTCATGTCTTTCTTTCTTCAGATGTAAAGTAATCATGTTTTTTTTGAGGATTTCTCTCCATGTAATGAACTTCTATGGTGCCCCCAAATTTAAACTTCCAAAATGCAGTTTAAATGCAGCTTCAAAGGGCTCTAAACAATCCCAGCCGAAGAAGAAGGGTCTTATCTAGCGAAACGATCGGTTATTAATCATTTTTTTTATTACAATTTATATACAATTTATACGCTCGTCTTGTCTAGCTCTGTGTGAACTGTTTTTTTCCGGTCATGACAGTTAGGGTACGTCTAAAAACTCCCATTTCATTTTCTCCTCCAACTTCAAAATCATCCTACATTGCTGTAGAAGTACCAACCCAGTGTTTCCAAAGGTAAGGTGCAAAGAAGATCAAACACCCTTTTCAAAAAAAGGTAAAACAGCTGAAGTTGGAGAAAATGACATGGGAGTTTTTAGACGTACCCTAACTGTCATGACCAGAAAAACAGTTCACACAGAGCTAGACAAGACAAGTGTTTGAGGTTAAAAAGTATATAAGTTGTACTTTTTTGGGGGAAAAAAGCAATTGTTTCGCTAGATAAGAATCTCCTTCCTTGGCTGGGATCATTTAGAGCCCTTTGGAGCTGCATTAAAAACTGCATTTTGGAAGTCCAAATTTGGGAGCACCATAGAAGTCCATTACATGAAGAGAAATCCTGAAATGTTTTCCTAAAAAAACGTAATTTCTTTACGACTAAAGAAAGGAAGACATGAACATCAAGGGGATAAGTACATTATATGTAATTTTTTGTTCTGGAAGTGAACTAATCCTTTAAGGACTCAAATACAGGACTGACAACCTGTGTAAACATGGCCAGTTAGTTTCTGAGATTCAAACTAAATGTCTGAAAATGAGTTTGCAATGCCAAACACTGCTAAACTTATTTTTGTGTTGGGACTATCTTAAGGAAATAAAAAAAAAAAAAAAAAAATCAATTCCAGTTGGTGATGCCTCCATGGCTGGACTAGGGGCCTACTGTTGCGTAATTATACCTCCCAAAGGCAGACATGAAGATCACAAATCACTGACTCAAACTCTGTTTAATTATTAATATATCTTTTAGTGTTTGCTTGTTTCTCGCTACATCTCATTTTTCAGTTTGAGCATCTTTCTCCATCTTTTTATTTCCACAGTATATTTTCTGCATTTACTGCCTCTTTCCTCCATCAGCTTAGCAGGCAACATTTATGTATCACAGATTTTTGTGGGTCAACAATATACAAGCTAGACTTGTCTAACTACTTTGACTGAAACACTTTTCCTTGAGAGACAGACCACATGTCCATTCTAGCATCCTCACTTTCAGTCCCCCCACTGACTGTGTCATTCAAGTGGAATTATACCTCCTTTCCTAACCACTGCTGCCCAGCTGGTGCCCACGGGCAATTAGCCCAGTATGCATAATTGCAGTAATTTGTTAAGCGCTATGGCAACCTCCTTTTAGGCCAGAGGTAAATATATGTCTCCATGTGTGCAAGACTTTTATGTATGTTCAAGACCGACTTGCATAGAGCCCGGGAATGTACACATTCTAATGTAAATTTGTTTTAGTCCTAGTAGAGAACAGAAAACTGCTAATAGGAACAGTAACCCAGTACAGTTAATACCAACGCTGATTAATGAATGCCTTGTGTTTAGACAGTGTTCTAATAAAATGTACTAACTGTTGTTATGCAAATACTACTGGCACTATGAAGATTACTCATGTCTTCTTGTCAAACAAAAGAGGATATGCAAAGGGAAAAAACATTCATCTTACGACTAGTGATAGGATGGCTGTCTTTGCCTGTTTGTCTCCTAACATTACTGTCAAATGAAGGTGGTTAGTGGTTTACCACATTTAAAGGTTTAACTTTATTAATCTAAAACTGACCAGTTTACTGACCCAAATGTCATTCCAAACCTGTATGACTTATTTTGTCCACACAAAGAATGTCACTTGGGTTTCAAACAACACTGGCCCCCATTGACTTTTATTATGTAAAAAAACAAAAATACTGAGATATTTTTCACAGGATCTTTCACAGAGGCAAGTTCCACAGAGGAAAGTAAGTTACACAGATTTGGAACAACATGAGGGTGAGTATATATATATATATATATATATATATA
>JAHKKF010502933.1:0-10395 GCA_019740295.1 Labeo calbasu
AAAAAAAAAGAAAAAAAAAAAAGAAACAATAAAAATGTACTGACCCCAAACTTTTGAACGGTAGTGTATATATATAACAGAAGGTTCAAACACTCGCTCAAACTATGAAGCTGAGGGTGAAAACTTTTGAACAGAATGGAGATGTGTACAATTTTACTCTTTTTACTCTTGTGTTTCCTTTTGAAGCATCAGTGAGTGTTTCTATCTTCTGTTACAGTTGCATATGAGTACCTCAGTTGTCCTCAGTGTCAAAAGATGGATCTCAAAATCATACAGTCACTGTTGGAAAGGGTTCAAATATACAAAAATGCTGGAAAACCAAGCAATTTGTGGAACCTAAAGGATTTTCCTGAAGAACCGCAGGCAGTTTAACTGTTCAGGACAAACAAGGGACTCACTACACAAAAAAACACAGCTGAGAATCATTCAGGTAACAACACAGTATTAAGAATCAAGGGTATGTAAACTTTCGAACTGGGTGATTTTAATAACTTCAACTATTATTTTCTCGTGGACTATATTTCAACAAATTTTATGTGAAATATCTTACTCAAGTCAGTACTAAATAAACAACACGCATTTTGTGCGATCCCTCTCATTTTGGTAAAATAATTACCATCTTTAATATTTCTGAAAGGGGGATGTAAACTTTTGGCGTCAACTGTATATACATGCATACAACACTACAGCACTGTAACTTTTAATCTTATCACAAAACAAATGTGTAAGTTTCCAAGACATAAAAACACATGTACGACAAGTCAACAATCTTGCACGTAGTGAAACAGCCCATCTGGAAAAGAGATAGGGCTGTCAACCGGATTCAGTGTCATCCTTATTGTTGATACTAACACATATCTGTGTATATTCATGTATAAATGTGTGTGTGTTTGTGTGTATGTGTGTGTATTCACCCAAGCGGCATGTGTAAGAGATAAGTTCAGACTCCAGACTAAAGAGAATAATTAGACTGTTGTCATTAGCCGTGTCTACTGCAGTGTGTATGTGTGTGTGTTCATGTCTGTTCCAGACTTCTTATCCTTACACAGACAAAAACAAAGCCTGCTGTTTGAGTTGGCCGCTCAGCGCTAACCTTTATCAGATGTCTCACATCCACAGAGAGAGAGAAAGAGAGAGTGAGAGGGGTGGGCGGGTGTTGAAAGAGAGTCGGGGAGCAAAACCCCAGCGTGTGTAATGTAAAAATGATAGAGAGACACAGGGAGATGTGAATTACAAGCGAAAGAAGGCTGTTTGTACATCTTTTTAGTGTATTCTAGAGTGATGAATGGAATGAAACGTTACTGTAAATTAAAAATTAAGTCTTAAATTAAAAACGGATGTTAGTCTTTTCTTCCCTTTGTTTTGATTAGGCTGCTCAGATGAATGGATGTATAAATGGACAGATCATTGATTCCTGAGTACAAAACAAGCAACATATGGGATTAGGGGTATAATTCTCCTGCCTTTTTTTTCCCCCCTCACAACATTTGTGTTATAAATACTGGAAAATCTAGACTACAACGTGATTTCAAACTTATTTTTAGCTCAGAAAGTCACTACAGTCATATCCAAAATGTTTTATATCATAGATGTAATAAATAAAGCAGTCATTTTTGTTTCTTTCAGGTGTTTCTACAGTAATGAGACCTATTTAAATTGAAGGAAATCATTTTAGATATTAGGGTTGTAACACAAACATATATATATATATAAAAAAAAAATCAACAATTCATATATAAGGCTAACTGTATTATTGCCTGACTTTATATAAGTTTTCAAATAAAAAAAAATAATATATATAATATATATTTTAAAACCTTTTTATATGGTTTCACTGCAAATGTGTTACTATTTATATATACTCTACCTGTCAAAAGTTTTTGAACAGTAAGATTTGTAATGTTTTTTTTTTTTTTAAAGAAGTCTCTTCTGCTCACCAAGCCTGCATTTATTTGGTCCAAAATAGAGCAAAAACTGCAAAGTTTTGAAATATTTTTAGTATTTCAAACTGGTTTGAATATATTTTAAAATGTAATTTATTCCTGTGATTTCAAAGCTGAATTTTTAGCATTATTACGCCAGTCTTCAGTGTCACATGATCTTTTAAATAATCATTCATTCAAATATTCTGATTTGCTGTTTAAAAAACATTTATTATTATTATTATTATGTTGAAAACAGCGGAGTAATATTTTTTCAGGTTTCTTTGATGAACAGAAAGTTCTGAAGAACAGCATTTATCTGAAATAGAAATATTTTGTAATAATATAAATGTCTTTATCATCACTTTTGATCAGTTTGAAGCATCCTTGCTAAATAAAAGTATTAATTTCTATAATTTCTTTCCCCAAAAAACCTAAAAAACAATTATACTGACTCGAAGCCTTTAAATGCTTTTTTTTTTTTTTTATGAAAGCTTTTTATTTCAGATAAATGCTGATCTACGGATCTTTCTATTCATCAAAGAATCCTGAAAAAAATGTACTCAACTGTTTTAAATATTGATGATAATAATAATAAAAATGTTTCTTGAACAGCAAATCAGCATATTAGAATGATTTCTGAAGGATCATGTGACACTGAAGACTGGGGTAATGATGCTGAAAATGTAGCTTTGATCACAGAAATAAATTGCATTTTAAAAAATATATTCAAATAGAAAGCAGTTATTTTAAATAGTAAATATATTTCACAATATTACTGCTTTTACTGTATTTTGGATCAAATAAATGCAGGCTTGGTGAGCAGAAGAGACTTCTTTAAAAACCTTACTGTTCAGAAAATTTTGACTGGTAGTGTGTGTATACATATATATATATCTCATAGGAATAAATGACATTCTATAATATATTAAAACAGACAGAAATGCTTTAAACTGTAATGATATTTCTCAATATTACTGTTTTTACTGTATTTTAGATCAAATAAACACAGTCTAGGTGAGCATAAGAGACTTCTTTCAAAAACATTTTTTTTACCTTACCGATCCTCAAACTTTTGAGTGACAGTCTATATAAAAATATTTATATTGTATCTGTTTAATATATATTAGTCTATGTGACACACTGAGTTACGATCTTACAGGTGGTAGAAAGTGTTGCTATTTTAAAAACGTATGAATCAGGAGGATGAATGAAATAGAGAAAGGTCTTACTCGTCTCACAGCTGTTCCCAGTGTACCCTGCAGGGCAGCCACATCTGCCCGTCACATGATCACAGGCCACGCCCCCCGGACAGATGCATCTTTGCTCACAGTTCCTACCGAACCATCCAGATGCACAGGCTATACACAAAACATACAGACAGTGAGAAAGAAAGCAGATGGATTGCGGAGTGAGCGGCCCGCGTTCAGCCATGTGAACATTCCAGCATGTAATGGAGACAGAATACAGTAATTTGTGTGATGACATGTGAATCGCTGCTATCAGTGCTTACAAACTCCTCACTATAAATCACCATAATCACTTACATCTTACTAACTACAGCCAAATAAAGCACTCTGAGTGAGTCTGTGAGAGGGGGAGACAGATGTGTTTATGAGTATATAGGGTCTTTGAGGTGGTGGTGAAGCACGTTTGTGTGTTTTATGTAAGGGAAAGGCTGTTTATGTGTAGCTATTAAATAATAATAGATGAGTATTTTAGATTTGAATTAGTGAGTGTGTGTGTTTAAGCTCACTCTGTTGGCAGCTGGTTCCTGTCCACCCAGGTGTGCACCTGCACTGGCCACTCACCGGGTCACATGACCCTCCGTTGTGGCAGTTACATGACTGACTGCAGTTGGGACCAAATGTACCCGCTTGACAAGCTAGAACACAAACACATATTCATATCAAACCAAACTTCCAAAAATCTAAGTATGTAGTACTTTGTGCAATGCAAAAATGTCTTCATTCACTCATACACATAGATGCATATTCATTGATCTAACAGATGCTCTAAATGCCCATTTTATGCTTAATTTACTTACCCTCAAGTCATCCAAGATGTTCATGTCTTTCTTTTTTTAGTCGAAAAGAAATTAATGTTTTTGAAGAAAACATTCCAGGATTTTTCTCCATATAGTGGACTTCAATTGGAGCCAATGGCTTGAAG
Organism: Labeo calbasu; assembly: GCA_019740295.1. Lineage (NCBI taxonomy): Eukaryota > Metazoa > Chordata > Actinopteri > Cypriniformes > Cyprinidae > Labeo > Labeo calbasu. Next base: position 4,095 of record JAHKKF010502933.1, read on the forward strand.
GGCTTCAAAGGGCTCTACACAATCCCAGCTGAGGAATAAGGGTCTTATCTAGCGAAACGATCGGCCATTTAAAAAAAAAACATAAAAAAAATCCATACTTTTTAATGACAAATGCTCATCTTGCACTAGCTCGACTTCCTGCATTCCACTGGAAAGGTCAAAGGGCCAGTGTTTACAAAGTGAACATGCAAAGACTGTAAATCGCCCTTTACAAAAAACGGTAAAACAACGTTGGATGATATTGAAGTTGAGATGATATTGATGAAAATGAGATGGAGTTTTGCACCGAAGTACACAGATGAAGCACTAACCGCTCTTGACCTTTGCAATGTGATTATGTAATGCATGAAGTCGCGGAAGAGCGTGGTTAAAAACAAAAAATATATACATTTTTTTTTTTTTTAGAAAATGACCGACAATTTCACTACACAAGACCCTTATTCCTCAGCTGGGATCGTGTAGAGCCTTTTGAAGCTGCATTGAAACTGCATTTTGGACCTTCAACCTGTTGAAGTCCGCTATATGGAGAAAAATCCTGGAATATTTTCCTCAAAAACCTTAATTTCTTTTCTGAAGAAAGAAAGACATGAACTTCTTGGATGAGTTGGGGGTGAGTAAATTATGAGGAAATGAACTAATTCCTTTAAGTTTCTAAAAGACTCTTGTGTTTTTATTTATTTGCTCAAAAACACTGTAAAAAACATTAATATTGTAAAATATTATTACAATTTAAAATAACTGTTTTAATGTATTTTATATATTTCAACATGTAATTTATTCCCGTGATGACAAAGCTGAGTACTAAGTACACTAAGTACAATTAGCAATTAATGCTATTTACACTAAGTGAAAATATCATTTTTTCTTAGCAATAGATGCTATTTACACTAAGTGCGAAAAGCAATGAATTCTATTTACACTAAGTGTAAACAGTGATATATTCTATTGATACTATGTAAAAATAGCAGTATTTTCTACGCAGAGATATTAGTTAGATGCTATTTAATCTAATACTTTTTATTAACAGGATTAAATAGATGCCGCCTTATTGGGACAATAAAGACCTCCCTACACCTACCCCTAACCGATAAACACCCGTGAGGCACTTTATTTTCCACTTTTCGATTATTGCCTTCAGTTTATTGAAAATAAATGCCTTTCTGATCTGATATGTGATGTGACCTGGTGCAACTTTCTGGAAAATATGGTAAATTTAATCATATTATGCTGTAGCAGGGCTCGACAATAAGGAGCGCCAGATGGCCCTGGGGCCAGCGTGAAAGATACTCGGGACAGTTGGCGAATTTGTCACTGGCCCGATCGGGCCACTGCTGCGTTGTCACAAAAGTTTATCATTTGCACGTGTTTTTAAGCCTTGTCGAATTAAAATTTTAAGCTATCACAGAGAGACGCGTCTCTGACGGACAAATAGCCTACAAAAGTATGTCAAAATACTTGTCTTGACGATTAGCTTTGTAGCTTTAACAAAGATCAATCCATATTTAATTTATACAGTGGAGTACAGATGCACAGATTGACCGGACATACTTCAATTGATCTCTGTTCTGGGCTTGCACACGAACTGCATGTGTATGGAAATATTACGAACTCTTTAAACATCCGTTAGCAGAGGCCAGAGACGTTGAAGACGAACAAAAAGAGGGAAAAAAAATACTGTAGCAGGCAGAGCAAGATCACGGTTCACAATGTGCGAAATATTGGAAATACTATCCTAAATATTTAAAAGGGGGTTTACATTAATGTATCTCTGAGGGGACCTGACTGTTTTAAGAAAAGTGGCGTTTTATTTTCATTTGCCCACGTATGACGCATATAAAGTAGCACATAAACTCGGCGCTGCTTTGTTTACAGCGGTAACCAAAGAAACGTAAGATCACTGTTATTCCTTAAGCGCCACCTGCTGGCAGAGACTGAGTTTTCTTTCAGTAAGCCTGCTGTTTTTCCCTAAAGCATATTTTCATTACTAATAAAATCTTAATAATAATAAAATAGATTTTTAGAACAAATAAATAATGTTTGAACTTTTTAGGCTAAAAGGTTTTGCTGTGGTATCGAAATTGGGATCGTGAATTGTACAATTTATTTAAAATAAAAGATAACATGACTATTTTATTTTTTTTTGGCAGGGTCAGTGAAAATTTTGACCGGGCAAGTAAAAATTTGAGGGCCAGTAGAAAAAATCCTTAGTGTTGAGCCCTGTGTAGTATTAAAAAGTACACAAACAATGGGGACCATTTGCACCAATAAAACAATCATATTATGGTTATTACTCCCACCCACATTAAACTTTATCCAGGCTACAGTGTGGCACAAAATAACCCAGTATATGAGCCTGTGAAGTGTAAAAAACCCTTATGTGTCCAGATAACAAAAATGTGTTTTAACACACTTTATGTGATGCCTGTAAGTGATTCAGACTGCATTAACTTTAGCAGACATGCTACTGCAAAACGAAGAAAGTATAAATGACAAAAAGCAGACGCAAATCAAAATAATGATTTAAGATTTGCACGCTTTAAAAAAAAAAATAACAAAACTAACGAATAACATCACTCGACTCCGGAGAGGTTTCATCACGGTTGAGATTACCCTACAAAACATGTCATGGGAAAGCCAGACGTAAAAATAAAACTTCTGAGAGAGGGATCTTTAACACAAACCTCACTTCATTAAAAAGAGAGGGAGAGTGAAACAGCAAGAGAGATAAATCTTTATTGGGCCCCTGATCTATTAAACTACTGACGGGAGATCGCATGAGAAGACGGATGGTACTAAACCAATGTGCCGCAGAGCTCTCTTTAAAAAGCATCTTAGCCTAATAAAATACTGACAGATGCACAAACGGAACGCTCCTAAAAAGCATCCTTCCATGGTAAACACAAACATACACAGATGAGATATGCCGACGGACGTGTTTAACCTTTCTGCAGCCCACCGGGGGGCATTTCCCCCTCTTTATACGCACAAACACATGCTTTAAGAAATGCATCGGCGTGTCTGTGAGGTGATAAACTGTCTAGGAGGCCTGTGTTTGGGTGAGCTGCTTTGAGAGATTGTTGGGTTATTTCTGTGCGAGGATGCGGCGTTCAGCCGGAGATGAGCCTCCAATCACACCCCGTTTTAATGATGTGGGCGGCTTACCCAGAATGCATTGCGGTGGTGCCCAGCCGGGGGTGCAGCGGCAGGCGCCTGTGATGTGGTGACACTGGGCCTCGTTCCCGCACTGGCACATCTGCACACAGTCCTGCCCGTAAAACCCAACAGGACATCCTACAGAGGAGAGGAGATTTGAGTCAGCAGCGTCTCTGTGTGTGCGTTGTAACGAGCAGTACATCATTGGAAAGTCACGCTCGCGAGAGCCAACTGGATGTCAGCGTTCTGATTCGAATATAATTAGGTTAGTGTTTTACTAGCATCCGTGCGGACGTATCCATCTTTCATCCCTTCGTCCTGCTCATCTTTCTTTTTCATGTCTCATTACCTACCGAATGCTCGGCGTGTGAATTGCTCTCATCAGCATTAATTGCGTGATCTCATTCGCCACATGTGCGGCACATCCTCACCACAACAAAGCCGACGTGTGTGTGAGGAAGACAGACAGACAGACATTTCTAGGAAACCAGAACACCTGCTGAGTCCTCAGGTTCACTGTCTGGGTACAGAAATATGCCTCCTGTGCAAATATTCCCCGAACTCACATTTTTTCACTTAAATCCCTGGTTTTTCAACTCACACTTCATGCAAAACTCACATAAAAATGTAGTGCACCTGGCCAAAAATGGTGTTGTATTAATGCTTGATGAAACAGTTTTTTTTTTTGGTCAGACTTGAAAAATAAAATGAAATAAAAATGCTCATTTAGCTAAAATAAAAGTCTATGAATGTTGTATATTTCTGTACATATTTCTTGTATATTTGTATATTTCTATGTATATTTATATGTATATAAAATATGTATATATGTATATTTCTTGCTTTAAAGTGTTGCAAACTAAACTAAACTAAAATAAAAAAAAGGTTCAACATGTTGGATACAATGTTGGATACAACTAAAGCTCAGCTTTTTCAAATCACACAATGCACATCAAAATCTAGTGGCTAAAATGTATATTTCTTGTTTTAAAGTGTTGCTTATTAAAATAAAATAATAAAACAAATGTAAAAAATTATAAACAAATAAAATAAATGTACACTTCTTGCTTTAAAGGGTTGCTTATTAAAATAAATAAAATAAAATAAAATAATAAAATAAAATAAAATAAAAAAGGTTTGACTTACGAATGCTGCATATTTTTGCACCTAAAGCCCAGCTTTTTATAAATCACACTTAATCCACAACAAAATCTAGTGGCTAAAAGGTATACTTCTTGCTTTGAAGGGTTGCTTATTAAAATAAAATAAAATAAAATAAAAAAGGTTTGACATGAATGTTGGATAAAACTCAAGCCCAGCTTCAAATCACACAATGCACAACAAAATCTAGTGGCTAAAATGTATACTTCTTATGAATATTGGATATTTTTCCAAATAAAGCCACAACTAAATTGAGTGGCTAAAATGTATATTTCTTGTTTTAAGGTGTCGCTTATTAAAATAAAATAAAATTAAATTAAATTAAATTAAATAATAAAAAAAAAAGTTTGGCCTATGAATACTGCATAATTTTTCCATCTAAAGCCCAGCTTTTTTAAATCACATTTTATCCATAACAAAATCAAGAGGCTAAAATGCATAGGCTTATTTCTTATTTTAAAGTGTTGATTATTAAATAAAAAATTAAAAATAAATATAATAAAATAAAATGAAATAAAATTGTATAATTCTTGCTTTAAAGGGTTGATGATTAAAATAAAATAAAATAAAATAAAATAAAATAAAATAAAAAAATATTTAGGCAACTAAAACACACCGTCCACAGGTTCACTGTCTAGGTACAAAAATATAATTAAAATAACATTTCTAAACAACAATAAATAAATAAAACTGTGAAAAGCGAACACTGTATACCATAATAAGCAGCTAAAAAAATGCATGATAATTCATGCACAACAGAACAACAAAAATATATTAACATTAAGTACATTCATTCATAAGATTTTACAAAACGTTTGAACCCTTTCTGGTCTTGTTGTCTGGTTGTTTGACAACGATCTGATTATCCAAATCAAAACTTATGCGGTTTGCTTCTTTAAAACACATTATGTAATCTTGTTTGCGTTTGTTTAGAAACATTGCCTTTGTTAACGCAGCATATCCAATATGAACCTACAGTACACTTTGTACAGACTCCACTTACACGGCTACTGCCTTTCATTCACACACACACAAACAAATGAAATCGGAGTCTCTCTGTATGAGCACAAGTGTAGACAGACATCCATACAATCAGGCATGTGGCACGCAGATGCACGCGATCATAGGAGATCGGTTTTGTATTCCATCAGCCTGATAAGATCTTGTAAAGCGCGTGTGCGTGAGCCTGTAACGGCAGCGGATGGTTGTGATCGGCCTCAGCCGGTAAAATGTGTTTCACGGCTGAGGCCTTCAGAGATGGAGACCGATGATAGCACTCAAAAGCTGGCTAAAGACCCGCCACATGTGTGCGCGCGTGTGTGTGTCTGCTGTTATTCAGTCGGTTTGTATGATTAAGAAGCATGGAAGACATCTGAGCCTGTGGAACATGAGTGGAACTGCTGGCTACATCCAGATGAACTACCGAGTTGAAAACGTCCCAAAACGGACAGGGGAATGGAATTGTGGGCCTGCCGAGACTCCATCTCTGTAGTCACAGGCTGATTTATTAAAGATGAAATCTGTGAATGTAAAAGTCCACTATAAACCAAAACAATCTGCTTTTACGCGTCTAAACCGATGGCAGTGGAGTTGACGCAGATGGAGATGGAACGCTAACGGTCCCCTAAGACCTGGTTTTGCCCCATCCAGATCCTCTTTGTTGGATTTCAGTTGATTTTGGACAGTTCTACTACTCTTTTTCTCTGCTGTGCAGAATCTAGATCTGTTCTGTCGGCCCTGGTTATCGTATGAATGATAGTTTGCTGCTCCCTCAACCACATCACATGAATACTAGAAGTTATTTTGGCTTACATCCTGCAAAAAGACACTTTCAAGATTTTTCATGATTTGGACTACACTGGTTGTGTTGTATGTTCTTGATTCACTGAAAAGGATTGGCTCAGGATAGTCATATTTTTCATGCTGTATATTTCTGATTTACTAAAAATCGGGCTACACTGATCACGCTGTATGTTTTTGATTCACT
>JAHKKF010502935.1:0-22465 GCA_019740295.1 Labeo calbasu
TATATATATATATATATATATAGTAATCATAATATAATATAGTAATCATAAAATAATACAGATGTAAATCTAAACAAAAATCATTATATAAAGCAGTTTATGTATTGTTTGTATGGATTAGGAACTAATTTCTTAAATCATGAAGAATAAGAGAAGATTTTGTCCATTGTTGTAAATGGTTGTGTTATTAAAAGTAAAATAATGATTTATTGGTAACACTTCACAATAAGATGTCATTTGTTAACAGTTAATGTATTAACTAACGCACTAACAATGAACAATACATTTATTACACTACTTATGAATCTTTGTTAAAGTTAGTTAATATAATACAGTATGTTTGTTAGTTCGTTCATGTCAGTTCACAGTGCATTAACTAATGTTAACAAACACAACTTGAGATTTTAATAATGCTGAAATTAACATTAAGATTAATAAATGCTGTAGAATACTGTTTATTCTTAGTTCATGTTAATTAATGTAACTAATGAACCTTATTGTAAAGTGTTACCAATGCATTTTAAATTATTCCATAACAATAATTTGTAAAATTAACAGTTTGTATGTACATTTTTAGTTTTTTTTTAATAGAATTTACATACATATAACCTACAATAAACTTTCAGGCATGAGACATCATTGCTACGTATAAAATGAATGAAAAAAACAGTCAAAACTGCTCTGACTAAGGCACTCATTTAATAAATAAATTCAAAATGTTCTTTATAAGCCTGTTTGGTCACATGAGGGACTTGACACAGAAACATTTCACTTTAAACTTCTAATGCATTTTGAAAGGACCATCTGAAAGCCCGAGATTGTCATTTTCTCCTTTATTAGCGCTGATCTACATATGGGCCTGATGGGTGAAGGCAGGGTGAAGGCTGTTCCACCGAGACGGCTCATGCATGCAGGCTGTTAGATCAGCGATAATAAATGAGAAGAGAGAAAAAAAGAAGATCATTTCACACACTCCGAAAGGGCCTAAAACGAAGTCAAGGAAAACAAAGGGGAGTTTAACTGTTAAACGCAAATATGGCAAGTGACCACGTTAGAAAAATATACATTATGAGTTACGTACGTTAGTAAATACCGCACTGACTTGAGGTTAAGACACCGTGAGAGCAATGCACCAACACGGCCCTACAAAATACAAACAAAACCAGATTTAACCCAGTCCCACCACACACAAAAGTGCGACACAAATGCTCTCTCGCACAGAAAGCCGAAGTTTTCCCACCGTGAGCTTCATAGTGAGAGTGAGCGACAGTGTGGCCGCAATCTCAGCAAAAACCGAGGAATGTGGGTAATTACTGTTAACTAGCCGAGCACTTGTTAGACGCGGCAATGGCCACACACCCCACGTTTCAGAGCGTGTGACGTTAGCCGGGGGTTTGTTGTGGGTCCAATTCTGCAACGGCAGACAGTGAGGTTTGTGCCTTTAAGTTTATTACGAATCTACGCAAAAAAAGACAAAGAGAGCGAAAAAGAGGGAGAGACAGAGAGTTTGTTCGTCATTTTACGAGTGTATTATTTGAGAAACACAGTCTGATGTGCCAAACCTTAGTGACGCACAGAGAGAGGAACACAAAACCCAGAGTATAAAATTATATCAAAAGAAAATCAGCTTTAAAAAAATACAACATGATCTCACACACACATGCAAATTCTCCTTTCCACAACAGAGACCTTATATGAGAGGGCAGGAGATGGAAGATCGCTGGGAACAGACACAATGGCGTCATGATGGCTGGAGTGCCACCTTCTGGACACTCTGTTTATTTGTGACCCTGGACCACAAAACCAGTCTTAGGTAGCAAGGGTATATTTGTAGCAATAGCCAAAAATACATTGTATGGATCAGAATGATTGATTTTTCTTTTATGCCAAAAATCATTAGGCTATTAAGTAAAGATCATGTTCCATGATGATATTCTGTAAATTTCCTACCATAAATATATCAAAACTTAATTTTTGATTAGTAATATGCATTGCTAAGAACTTTATTTGGACAACTTTACAGGCTCAGAATCTAGATATTTAAATAGTTATTTAAATCTCTGCCAAATATTGTCCTAATAAACCATACATCAATGGAAAGCTTATTTATTCAGCTTTAAAATGGTGTATAAATCTCAATTTAAAAAGATTGATCCTTATGACTGGTTTTGTGGTCCAGGGTCACATCTCTGGTGCTGCTGCCTTTTGTAATACGGTCTGATAAACGCTTCACCTAAGACATGATAAAAATGTGGAGGTTGATCATTTGGGCTGTGAAGAACTGTTGCCCCGCACTACCGATAAATATAAACCCTCTCTTAATGTTGAGCTCATAATCTATCGTTTATGTGTACTATTTTTGGATTCATTGAATGTTGAGTGCATCCTATTTTTAGTATATTTCTATCAGTAGACCTGATATTACTTTCTATAAAAAACATTTGACCTGAATGAATTGGTTTTGGACTTGTTAAAAAAATTCATTAAACAAAAAAAAAAATTATATATATATATATATATATATATATATATAATTAAAAAAAAAAAGCATAATTCATGGAATGTTGAGTGCATCCTATTTTTGTATCAGTATATCTAATATTACTTTTAATGTGGTCTATAAAAAAACATTTGACCCGACTTTGGCTTGTTTGCCAAATTAATTGGTCTTGTAAAAAATGTAAAATAATAAAAAATAAATAAATAATAATTAAAAACCAAATAATATAATACATATTAAAAAAAATTAAAAATATAAAATAAAATAAAATGAAATAAAATAAAATGGAGAGTTTATCCCAAAATTTGGGATTTAGGTGTCATCATTTATATATTCATGGAATGTTGAGTGCATCCTATTTTTGTATCAGTAGATCTGATATTACTTTTAATGTGGTCTATAAAAAACATTTGACCCAATTTTGGCTTGTTTGCCAAATTAACTGGTCTTGTAAAAAATTAAAAATAATAATAAATAAATAAATAATAATTAAAAAAACAAATAATATAATAAATATTAAAATAAAATAAAAAAATAAAGAAAATGGATAGTTTATCCCAAAATTTGGGATTTAAGTGTTGTCATTTGTAAACATTTCTGCGAAAAACAAAAAGAGATATTTTAAATAACACACACACTGCTCTTGTCTTTGCAAATGAAATAAACAGGCACCGGTGAGAAAACACAAAAAATTAAAAGAAAACGTAATTGAATGACATCTTAAATTTTGTCTGTTTCTCCACAAAAACCTATTTTATGGCTTGAAATATGGGAATTATTACTTTTATCACTTTTATGCCTATTATGTCAGCGTTTAATTTTTTAGTCCTAATTCACTCTCATTATTTTGAATAAAGTGACCAGATTGTTCTTTAAAAAAAAATCAATCATTTTTTCCACAGTAAAGTGTTGACTGGTAAAGGCTGAGTGAATAACAACATTTTTTTTGTTTTTAGGTGAAGTATTTCTTTAAATCTTCTAAAAACAATAATAATTTTATAAAATTATTTTTTGCCAATCTTTTGCATTATGAGTTTTTTATATATATTTTGCAAAAAAAAAATTATTACAAGTCTCTGACTCATTCATTTGGCTTCCATCCAAAAGGAAAGAAGGATATAATCTGAAGAAAATGGTAAATCCTTAAGGAAGGATTAGATCACAGTCTAGTCCAAGGGCTTGAGCACACATTCACTTTTTTATAGCCTAGTCCACACACAGGCTCTTTAAAATCTTGTCTGCACTACAGACGCCAATCAGTAAACATACATCCAGAAAAGCTTTAAAGCCTGAGGAGTTTCCCCATTCACACAAGTTGTGCATCTTAAACATGTGCTTGTCCAGGGCAGTTTCTCAGCTCTTTATGGCCTTTTATCTACATGAAAGGCCCTGGCACTGGAAGAGCCAACATTACGGCTCCATCAAAGTGAAAGCTACTGACAGCGCTGTCCTCCATAACGGCTCAGGCCATTAAAGGCCCTGTCACAGAGCCTTCCCAGAGCCTTCTGCATAATATAACGGCAGTGTGTTTGTGTTTCTGGAAAATTGTAGGTTTCTTTGTCTCAGTTAACTATACAGGAAATTATTCCACTACATTGACACTAAGGCAAACAAATACAAACATTAATGTGCATTATAAAATTACCTTATAAATTTAAATAAATTTAAAAAAAAAACTAATTTATCTGTGAGTAGAGAATTAGCCATAGGAATAAGCTTCTATAGGTCCAGGAAATTAAAATGAGTAATAAAAAAAAATAACTAACAAACTGAGGCATGTTCAGCACATCTGTGAACCTACTGACCACTGTAAAAGCCTTAGTGAGAACACAGTTCAATCATTAAGCAACACATAACACTGTAATTGCATCTCCACAGTGAGAGCACTTCCAAGAAATGTAAACAATGCGAACGTGTCAATCAGACTGAGTGACTGTCACGTCGATGGTAATAAGAGGATGTTTTCAGGTTGGTCATACCTCCTGACACTGGAGCATCCATGAACACTGCACCCATCTTCTCAGCAGCAACGGCCATCTCTTTGGACACTGCAGGGTCGATGGTGCTGGAGTCAATCAGAAGGGTGCCTTTTTTAATCTTCCTTAAAGAAAAGTGCCAAATCAAACAGAACAATGTTAAATATTGTCACAACAATAAGCCTGGGAATATTTAAATTAGCCTGATGCGAAATCCAAATTAGACATGTTACATATGGCCTATGTTTTATATTTACTGCTTTAGGCAACATACACTACCAGTCAAAAGTTTCTGAACAGTAAGATTTTTAATGTTTTTTGGAAAAAGTACAGCAAAAACAGTACAATTGTGAAATATTTTTACTATTTAAAATAGCTGTTTTCAATTTGAATATATTTTAAAATGTAATTTATTCCTGTGATTTCAAAGCTGATATTTTAGCATTATTACTCCAGCCACTTGATCTACCAGAAATTACTTTAATATTCTGATTTGCGGCTCAAAAAACGTATTATTATTATTATTATTATTATTATTATTATGTTGAAAACTGCCGAGTAGATTTCTTTCAGGTTTCTTTCATAAATAGAATGTTCAGAAGAACAGAAATCTTTCTGTAGAAATTTTTCTGTAGACATCTTTTGTAACATTATAAAATGTCTTTATCATCACTTTTGATCAATTTAAAACATCCTTGCTAAATAAAGGTATTAACGTCTATAATTTCTTTCACCAAAAGAAAAAAAAATTATACTGACTCCAAGCTTTTGAATGGTATAGTGTATAATGTTACAAAAGCTTTTTATTTCAGATAAATTCTGATCTTTGGATCTTTTCTGTTCATCAAAGAATCACGAAAAAAAAAATGTACTGAACTTTTTTAAATATTGATTGATCAGCATATTAGAGTGATTTCTGAAGGATCATGTGACACTGAAAACTGGAGTAATGATGCTGAAAATGTAGCTTTGATCACAGGAATAAATTACATTTTAAAATATATATTGAAATAGAAAACAGTTATTTTAAATAGTAAAAATATTTCAAAATGTTACTGTTTTTGCTGTACTTTGGATTAAATAAATGCAGGCTTGATGAGCAGAAGAGACTTCTTAAAAAAAATTAAAAATCTTGTAGTGTAAATAAATTAAAAATTAATTAATTAATTCAATTATTTAAAAGAACAGTAATCAGAAGCAAATCTTTTAAAATATAGTAAAAACAGTAATATTGTATGTAAAACATTATTATAATTTAATACATCGTTGCATATTTTAATATATTTTAAAATGTAATTTATTCATGTGTTGGCAAAGCTGAATTTTTAGCATCATTACTCCAGTTTTTAGTGTCACATGATCCTTCAAAAATCATTCAAATATGCTGATTTGGTGTATAATAAACATTTCTTCTTTTTGTCACTGTTGAAAACAGTTGTGCTGCTTAACATTTTTATAAAATGGTCATACATTATCAGGAGTCTTTGAAAAATAATCTCACGTTTTGTTCAATTTAATGTGTCATTGCTGAATTAAAGTATAAAATCATTCAAAAGAAAAAAAAAAATGTATGATGTACTGACCCAAGAAATTTTAACTGTAGCATATAAGGCAGCTGTAGATATCTGCATCAGCATCAGTCATTAATAAAAGCCAATATTGGTCAACTACTAGCCTAAACTACTGTAAACGTAGTTACTACAATACTATTCTGTATAATTTTACCTTAAACCAGATTATCCTGGAATTAAAGTAGATTTAAAAGAATTACTAGATTAAGCCTAGACTTGTACTAATCATACAGCCACTGGACACTCCTAATCTTGGACTATTCTTTACCATTATAAATAATCTAGACACACGGCATGCAGATTTATATCCAATTTAAACTAATTTAGGACAACAGTTTCTCCAATACACTCTTAGGGCCCTATTTTAACGTTCTAAGCGCATGGTCTAAAGTGCATGGCACAGGTGCACTTGGAGCATGTCCAAATCCACTTTTGCTATTTTTAAGGACGGGAAAAACAGTCTGCGCACCCGGCGCATGGTGTAAAAGGGTTGTCCCTATTCTCTTAATGAGTCGTGGGTGTGTTTTGAGCGTAACATGCATTAAACCAATCAGAGTTTCATCTCCCATTTCCTTTAAGAGCCGGTTGCACTCGCGCCATGGCGGATTTACTATTTACACGGTGGAATTTGCGAGAACATAAACTGAGCGCTTCTCCTGAGAGTAGGGCTGGTGCAAAGGGGGGGGCATTCACGGGCCAAGCGCACTCAAATGAGTTACTGTGCACCCCCTTTCAAAACTCTCCCCTCCTTGCTGAACGTGATCATTTTCGAAAGAACAAGTGAAACCAAAAAACAGCTCGCAAAAGAAAGCGATTGACTATCCATTATGACATGTAGGCATTTTTATATTTATGTACACAATAATAATCTTTTACATTGTAATCCTATCATTTTTAATATTTGGCATGCTTGTCTGCTGCATCCCTGTGTGTGTAATAAGCAGAGTGTATGTGCATTGTGCACCTGCCTATAGGCGCATATTACTTTAAATAACAAAAAAAATACAGACTTTAGACCAGGTTTCGGTTGGTCAATGGCGCAGTCTATTTCAGTTGCCTCAAAATAGCAACGTGCCAACAATGCGACTGAACACACCTCGTTTTCAGACCAGCATGCCCATGGGTGCACAAATGGGCGCAAATGCATTTGCTATTTAAACAACGTGGCGCAGGACGTGAAAATGATAACTGCGCTGGGATGAAACTAGCAATAAACACTTGCATCACGCCTAGTGCGGCATTGTGTCGGATGCATGATAGGGCCCTTAAAAACAAAGGTGCTTCACGATGCCATAGAAAAACCTTTTTTGGCTAAATGGTTCCATAAAGAACGTTTGAACAAAGGTTCTTTTATAAAAAGGTAAAAAAAAATGGTTCTTCTATGGCACAGCTGTGAAGAACCTTTTAAAGCATCTTCATTTTTAAGAGTGTGTGTTCAAATGTGTCATGTGTGTCAGTATTGAATTAAACGCTGTTGAGAGTTTAATGTGAACTTACTTAAGTATGCCATTGGGTCCTGTGTAAACCTCAATGACGTTGGGGCTGGACGGTAGCATGGTGATGATGCGGTCAGCTTTATCAGCCACTTCAGCAGGGCAATCCAGGATCTGGGAGGGCAAGCAAGGGCAATTATTTCCACAGGCTCATTCACAGAACTCTACATCGGAAAAATGGTGACTGATTTTGTTTTAGCGCATTGTTTAAGAAACATATACTTATACCTGTGCTCCTGAGTCCTGAAGCTCCTTGCAAGACTCTGGGAAGACATCAGTAGCAATGACAGGATATCCATGCTTCAGTAAGTTTCTAGCCATAGGTGTTCCCATGTTGCCCAGTCCAATAAAACCCACTGGGGTCTTGGAGGCCATTGATCTACAGGATACTGAAAAACCACACACAGACAGAAATCATAAATTACAGTAAAATAAAATCCTTCCTGTAAAAATAGAAAACTATTATAGTCAAGGAGTGCACCGAAACTGGCAACAGATGATGTTTTTTTCAGCCTTTCATGTCTATAAATCAGAGACATGTGAAATATATAAGTATAACACCAAATTCATGGAACAACACATTGAGCACTACTGCAAGATTCTTTAACCTTTAATCTCAACTGTTTATAAAACTCTTCAGATCCTTACAAATCCATATGTTTAGAGGAAAACTCTTATATAGACCAAATTAACATGTCTTTTGTATAAAACGACTAAATGAAGTGACAAAAATCTGAAGTCCTTTCTCTGAACTTGGTGAGAAGGCTGACATGTGTGTTTAATATGATAACGCAATTTCATAAATGTAGCTTGTAGTTTGCAGTAAAAAAAAAAATACAATAACTTTGAACTATAGTGTAACCTATGAGCTCCTAAACCCCAAATGCATTGCAGTAAACAGTGACTTGTTTATTGTGCACGTCTGTTCATATGCTTTGACATATATGTCCAAACATATTTCTTGTATGCGCACATATTTTGCAGACTGACAAACAAAACAGATAAAAAAAACATTTCCAAGCTGCTCTTTGCAATAACATTTGCGGCGCTTAAACCCCCTCGGTCTGTCAATAGAAAATGAATGAGGAAACAACATACCCAGAGTAAGCTCCACATGTTTATTGCTTCTTTTATGAAAATTCCGATACCCTCTAAACAAAGCGGCCATGCTTATTTCTCTTGACCTCAGCTCCTCATTGACAGTACGAGTCAGGAACTCCGGGGGCGGGGCCTGTGATTGACAGCAAGATTCCTCCAATCACTGATAAGGATTTGCGTACCAGCCAATTAGATCGAGATAGTCAGTGAGATAATATGCAGTTTCTCCCCGAGTTGCTGCTGTGATACTTCTTAAAAGATTAGGAATTTCTAGACGGTTTAGGCTTCTACGTGAACTTATGACCGTGCTGTCCAAATCCAAGAGTGACAGTTTGTGTTAAAATATTTTCGTTGTTTTAGATATTACGCAATCACGAATATTTCCAATAACAAACGGTGAAAATAAATAAATGAATAAAATATCCTTTCTAGTACACTAATTGCACAAATAGAACTTATTTAGCACTTCCTTTTAAAGTCAGCATGATATGCAGAGATATACTTTACTATATAACTAGATATATTATACTTTTAATATACTTATACAAAATAATGTCTAGAAAGTTTTAACTATATAATTTCACTCTTAATATATTAACTGTTCAAACGTTTCCTAAACCAATAAGATCTGCAAACAACTATATTATCTTATATTAACGTCTTTGGTAACGTTTGGCATTTTTCCGTGATTGTCATGTATGTTTTGCTGAAGCGGACTGAGTCGGACTGAAACGATTCGTTTCTGAATCGAACCAAATCAGTAAGCTAATAGTCAAAACAGTTGAGCTTTTTTTAACCGTTTCCTGTTCGAGAGAACCGATTCTCTCAAAAGAATCAGACCTCCCATCTCTTATTTTGTTGGGGTTATTCACTAACCAATGGTAAACCACGAATCTCGGCGACAAGAGTAAATAAACCAATCACAGGGCGCAACCGACCGGAAGTAGGATGACGTATTAGATTCTCAAAACATGTTGACACCCGGTTCAGCTACATGACAGAGACGCTCTCCATCTGCGTTATCTAGCAGTCAAAACAACAAGAGTTACAGATCTTCAAGTAAACATGGATTACAGGTATAACGCACTTATTGAGAGACAACTATAATATATATAGTGATAATCTTGGAAATTATGTTGGAATTGCATGCGGTCCATCTCGATGTATTTAGGGGTGGGATTGCAGTGGAATTAATAAAACTCATCAGCTCATCCTCTAAGGCCACCGCCAGTAATTTACGTCGTATAACATGTATAGAAAAATGCTAACTATATGATCTAGTATACTTGTAACTGCCATTAAAATACGCAGTGACTTGTTACTTAGCGACATCGTACAAGTGAAACATATCTAGAAAGTCGCTTTCGGTTTAAGCAAACGTGTTTTAGTATGATTAAGAAGGAATGTAATGTTTCATAACATCATATAGTGAGTTCAGGGAGAAAATATGTCATTTGCTTTATTGAATCGAGCTGTCATTGACGTGAAAGGCCTGCACAGGGATGACAGCACCATCAGCAGTGCCATGCATACAGGCCTACTCGGCATCGCCCCATCCGGCCTGAAATAGGGCAGGTCTTCTTCATGCAGCTGCACATGGGCTTAAACCAAATGTATGTCAGCTCAAAAAAATTTAACCATCTATGTAACATTTTAAAGCAAATTATGCATTGTTTAAACACACCATCATGCAATTTTCAGTGTAAACTTTTTTTTTTTTAATCTATGTCACTTTCAAAGTAACATTAAATATAAAAAAATATGAACTTACGTGAAAATCTTAGGAATTGAAATAAATCAAAAAGAGATGTATATTGCATTGTGTTATGTAAGCATTTGCAATACTTTATTCTGATGAATTTCTAAATAATTCTAGGACCATATTGTGTAATCGACCCGTTTCATTCTGTAAAACGAATGTTTCCTACATAGCTGGACTAAGATTTTTAATGTTTTTTAAATAATTCTCTTCTGCTCACCAAGCCTGCATTTATTTGATCCAAACAATACAGCAAAAGTAATATTGTGAAATATTTTTACTATTTAAAATTACTGCTTTCTATTTGAATATATTTTAAAATGTAATTTATTCCAGTAATCAAAGTTCAATTTTCAGCATCATTACTCCAGTCTTTAGTGTCACATGATCCTTTAGAAATTATCTAATATGCAGATTTTTTTTGCTTTAAATTGATTTGGAATGTTACAAAAGCATTCTTTTTCAGATAAATGTTTTTCTTCTGAACTTTCTATTCATCAAAGAATCCTGAAAAAATTCTACTCATCTGTTTTCAACATAATAATAATAATAAACATTTTTTTAACAGCAAATCTGAATATTAGAATGATTTCTGAAGGATCGTGTGACTGGAGTAATGATGCTAAAAAATCAGCTTTAAAATCACAGGAATAAATTGCATTTTTAAATAGCAAAAATATTTCAGAATTTTTCAGTTTTTGCAGTACCTTGGGTCAAATAAATGCAGGCTTGGTGAGCAGAAGAGACTTCTTTTTAAAAACATTAAAAATCTTTAAAAACTTTTGACTGGTAGTGTATGTTTTCTGAGGTCTTTAAAAGTAAGATAAAAACATTTAAAATCACTATTCAATCCTTTTATTTGGTAATTAGCTAAATAATAATGCGGACTAATAAAAACTCAGTCAGGGTGATACAAGTCCGTGTTAGGGTTTATTTTGCAATAATGACAATCTGACTGAGCATTAACCCTTACTTAAAAACCTCATTATTTCTTTGTACTTTCCCTTTATTCTTGTTTCAGGTAGACCAATCACAGGCTTTCTTTGAGCACTTATGATGTCGTCAGCCTGTAATACGGGAGTACCTGCTGGCGGAGGAGGAAGTTTTGTCATGGAGACGTCCAACTTCGCCCATGTCATCTTCCAGAATGTTGGGAAAAGCTTCCTCCCGCAGGCAGCACTTGAATGTCATTACACACTCACCCCCTTCATCACCCCACATCCCAAAGACTGGGTTGGCATCTTTAAGGTTGGTACACATGACATATTTCACTGAGACAGAAATGCTTTTTGTAAGAAAATGACATCCATGTAATTTAATCTCACTCTTTTCTTTCATCTCAAAATTTAATCTTGCGTTTAATCAGGAGGAAATGAGTGCATGGAAACTTTACATCTTGTTAAGATACAATGACAGTTTATGACTGGTATAAAAGGCACTTCAAATCAACCAGATCTTTCCAGACAGCATTTAGAGTGGTGGGTTGCAGAGGAAAATGTGGATTGGAAAAAAAATGGTTAATCCGCTCAATATCACTCTTGTTTTGATGGTTAGTTTACGGGGAATAGAGTTGTGGTGTGAGTGTGTGTTTGTGTTTGATCGCATGTGCTGTTGTGCTTAATGCTGTGGGTGTTTGCCATGACAAATGAATCCTTCCTCATGCTTTTGCTTTAGTATTTTCTTCTTTCAGCCTTGTATCTGCAGTAAGATGTAGTGTAATAACAGATATTAGATGCTATGTGTAATACACAACTGGATAATAGTAGTCAGATTTATATGGTAGACCATTATAAATTGATGGATGTATTATGACAGTATTTATTGACTCGTATTTAAATAATCGATAAATAATCAACGAGGTAATGTGGGAGCTATTTTTCAGGTACTTGCACACTCAGTACAAACACCTTAACTTGTGCTTTGTGTTACTTAGTGAACCACAAGCTCCCTCTGGTGGTTTTGAGAAAATACTGCTCCTTTCAGACAGCAGTGAGTTGCATAATAGTTTAGAAATGACTTACATATTCTGTGTGTAGAAGTTTTTTTTTTACTCTGCTAAAACAGAATTAATTTGTTAAATTGGTAAGCTTTTTCATTTAAAGTGCAAAACGTAATTTAAAATGTTACATTAAATGTTGTTAATTATATTTGAATAATTGTACTTTATTATTTTATTTTCTCATTTAATGTGCAAAATTTCATTTTTAAAATATTTTATTATTTTAATTAATATTTAATTTAAATGTTATTAATTACATATAACTAACTGTTTTTTTATATATTTATTAGTAAAGTTCTACAAATAAGTATTTGTACTTGCAGTGTCCCTTTTATAAATTAAATGGGCAAAATTTCAGTTTTGAATTAAATTGATATTTTCATATTAAATGTTATATGACTATAAAATATTACATTTTGTATAAATAATTGTAATTTATCTTTTTATTTGTAAAGTCCTACAGATATTTAGTTTCAGCATTTTAATATGTACTTGCAATGTCTCTTTTATATTTAATGGGCAAAATTTCAGTTTTTAATTAAATTGATATTTCCATATTAAATGTTATTAAGTTTATATGAATAATTGTAATTTATCGTTTTATTTGTGAAGTCCTACAAATATTTAGTTTCAGCATTTTAATTTGTACTTGCAATGTCTCTTTTTTTATTTAAAGTGCAAAATTTCAGTTTTAAATTATTTTATTTAATATTTCAATTAAATGTTATTATTTACATATAACTAATTGTATTTTATATTTTTATTAGTAAAGTACTACAAATATTTAGCTGCAGCTTTTTAATTTGTACTTGCAATGTCCCTTTTATTTAATAGGCAAAATTTCAGTTTTCAATTAAATTGATATTTTCATATTAAATGTTATTAATTTTATATAAGTAATTGTAATTTAGCTTTTTCATTTGTAAAGTCCTACAGATATTTAGTTTCATCTTTTTAATTTGTACTTGCAGTGTCTCTTTTGCAAAAGTGCAAAATTTCAGTTTTGAATTAAATGGATATTTTCATATTAAATGTTGTCAATTATATATACATATTTGAAATGTATCTTTTTATTTGTGAAGTCCTACAAACAAATTTATTACAAAATTATTTAATTGAATATTTTAATTAAATGTTATTAATCTATAAATAATTGTATTTTATATTTTTATTTGTAAAGTTGTAAAAATATTTAGCTGCATCTTTTTCATTTGTTCTTTTATTTAATGTGCACAATTTTAGTCTTTAATTAAATTGATATTTTCATATTAAATGTTATTAATTATATACACACTTGTCATTTATCTCCTTATTTGTAAAGTCCTACAACCATTTAGTTTCAGCTTTTTAATTTGTACTTGCAATGTCCTTTTTAACTTAAAGTTCAACATTTCAGTTTTAAATGATTTAATTTAATATTTTGATTAAATATTATTAATTATATAAAAACATTTTTTATTTGTAAAGTTGTATTTGTAAATTTTTAATTTATTCTTGCAATGTCCAAATGTGCAAAATTTCTGTTTTAAATTTAATTTATATTTTTATATTAAATGTTAGTAATTATATATGTAAATGTCATTTTTTTCCTTTTTATTTGTAAAATTCTACATATATTTAGCTGTAGCTTTTTTATTTATAAATACAATATATATTCAAAAAAACGAAAAATTCTGCTTTTTAAGTTTGCAGAGTGAACAAACATAGTACTTTTAATCAAGGAGTATGTTGAGGCACGTTGAAAGCAGGCTACCTTTAAGCAATACGAAAAAATGCTGTGTAATCATGCATATACACATACAGTAGGTTTGTGCGCAGACACACACACACGGACACGGACAAGTACTGTATAATTAAGTTGTCGCGCACATGCCAGGCATGTTCTTATGCACCTGATTTATAGTTACGTCAGCCCTCTTATTATTAAATTTATCATTTATCGGTCCTGTATGTACAAGCACGGCTTGTTTGAAACACACTCGGATGCCTTTTCTCGTTCTCTTTCCTCTTGCTCTCCTCTTTTCTTCTCTTCTCTGTAATTAATAGGTGATTTCTTCACAGATGACTGCGCTCCAGATGAAAGCAGAATACTTTCCGTAAAAAAAAGAGAGAGAGATTACAGATGTGATATATTGTAATCAAAGTAAATGTCAGGTAGTGCTGTGAAAAATCACGATGACAAATTGCTGAGAGTGTGTGTGTGTCTTGTTTGTAACTGTAAGATGTAACCGTATGTGACATGTTTATGATGGTGGATTACATTCTCTACTTCGTTTCCGTCATATTTCATTTAAAACTGCATAAAACCATACAATCGCTCATTTGCGCGCACACGCAAGTATGGGTGGTTATGGAGGTGAAAATTTTACACTCGCTTCAAAGGCCGAAATGATGGAATTCACATGCACGCTCACACCTTTCAGAGCAACCGCACAATTCTTAGCCGCCTTTGAAGCAAGTGTAAAATTTTCACCTTTTTCCCGGTCCTTTTTTTCCATTACGCCTACTTTTCCAACCCTACACACACACTGTGCCCCCCTTTTCGCAGCTGGCTAAGAAGTTTAGAAACGGGGCTAAGTGTTCCCATTCCTCCTTGAGCATATTGCGATATTTATAACCTGTGAAATCGATATGAGACAAAGTATTAAGACTTTAGATCTCCCTCAGGTTTAATATATTGATACTAAGTAATGTTTCTTTTTTCTCACTCTCTTTCCATCTGTTTTGACTGGGTGTTCCTTAAACTTTTTTATGTAGTCTCTTGTGTTTATATAGTTTTACTTGTATTGTTATGGTCAAAATGAACCAGTCTGTGTTTTATATGTTTTACTGTAGCTGTTCTCAAAGGCCTTCATTGGTCTGGTAACAGAAGTTTTTGTTCTGACTCACTTTTTGTTTGCTGTTTGTGTGTGTGTGTGTGTGTGTGTGTATTAGGTTGGCTGGAGCAGTGCGAGAGACTACTACACGTTCCTCTGGTCTCCAATGCCTGAAAACTACACTGAGGGGTCCACTGTTCACCGAACTATCATCTTTCAGGGTATAAACACGCACACACACAAAATCAACATATATTGCCCTATACAACCCATTTTACTTCCGTAATTTGACGCTGGAACATTTATTTGTCTGTAATTGATTGGATGGTTAAACTTGCTTTTTAACTGTGAAAGTGGGTGTTATTACTAATGTTATGTTGTTTTTTGTTTTGTTTTTTTATTTTTTAGCTTTTTGCACAGTAAGACCACATTTTTGTTATTATTATTTTATTTTTATTTTTTTTGATTGGATGGATTTTTTTCTTTTTGCACAATATGATCAGAGTTGTTTTTATTGTTATTTACACCAGTCAAAAGGTTTTAAACAGTAAGATTTTTAAATGTGTTTTAAAGAAGTCTTTTTCTGCCTGCATTTATATGATCCAAAGTACAGCAAAAACAGTGAAACTGGGAAATATTTTTACTATTTGAAATAACTGTTTGAATAGATTTTAAAATGTAATTTATTTCTGTGATTTTAAAGCTGAATTTTTAGCATCATTACTCCAGTCACATGATCTTTCATAAATCATTCTAATATTCTGATTTCCTGCTTAAAAAACATGTATTATTATTATTATTATTATTATTGAGTTATTACAGCTGAGTAGAATTTTTCAGGTTTCTTTGATGAATACAAAGTTCAGAAAACAGCATTTATCTGAAATAGAAATATTTTGTAACATTATAAATGTCATCACTTTTGATCAATTTAAAGCATCCTTCATAAATAAAAGTATTAATTTCTTTTTTTTATTTTAATGTACAATTTTATTTATCATTTATTAGTTTATTTTAGATAAATGTTGAACTTTGGATCTTTCTATTCATTAAATAATCCTGAAACAATGTACTCAACTGTTTTAAATATTGATAATAATAATAATAATAATAATAATAATAATAATAAAATGTTTCTTGAACAGCAAATCAGCATATTAGAATAATTTCTGAAGGATCATGTGACACTAAAGACTGGAGTAATGATGCTAAAGATTTAGCTTTGATCACAGGAACAAACTGCATTCTAAAAAATATTCAAATAGAAAACAGTTACTTTAAATAGTAAAATATTTCACAATTTTACAATTGCTGTACTTTAGGTAAAAAAGCAGGCTTGGTAAGCAGAAGAGACTTCTTCAAAAAACATTCAAATCTTACTGTTCAAAAACTTTTGACTGGTAGTGTAAGTAAAAAATTAAAGAGTCATAATTTTTTATTTCAGAATTTTTTAAAGTTCATACAAAATTATGTTTTGTTTTGTTGGTAACACTTTAGAATAGGGAACACAAACACAATTAACTAAGAGTTTTCCCTCAGTAACCTCCTAATATCCTGCTGATTAATAGTTAGTAAGGTAGTTGTTAAGTTTAGGTATTGATCTTAGAATACGGGTGTGCAGAATAAGGCATTATTCTGTGGCAAATAAGTAGTAATTAACAGCCAATATGCAAGTAAAGTGCATGTTTTGTTTAATTTTTTCTTTGATTTGTTAGCAGATGACCTTTCTATTGTAGGTCATATAATAGTATACATCTCATAAAGACAAAACCTGTAATCAAATACTCTATATGCTGTTTTCGTAGGATATTATGTTCCTCGTAGTGATGGTGAGTTTTATCAGTTCTGCTACGTCACACACACGGGTGAAATTAGAGGTGCGAGTACGCCGTTCCAGTTCCGCCCGGCCACACCCACAGGAGAGGAGCTACTGACAGTGGAAGATGAAGGGAACTCCGACATACTGGTTGTGACGACAAAGACCGGACTACTTGAGGTATGCAAATCACACACCCAAGCACATAAATCCTTGCTTTGTTCCAAAAACTAGTGAGCCACCTACGAATGCAGCATTTTAGGCATCACAGGTGCACTCCTAATGCAAAATGTAGGCAACCCAAGCATATGCTGCCTCTTAAACTAACTTGTTTTAGCCAAATTATAAAGCAGAATTGCATATGTACTTTGCAAGGGTGCATTATGACAATCCCAGGGAAAAAAATAAAGAGAAAAAAGAATTGACAGTTGTAAATTATTTATAATCTGACTACAAATTACAAATCAGTCACTTATGAGCTTCAATTTTGGTAAGATGCTTTCTTACAAGGCAGCTGCCTGTGTAGGAAGCAAGCATCTTATTAGGTTTTAAAACAAAGCTTGTGTCACTTTTTTTTGGCTTATTATCTGTATATGTGTGTATGAGCAGCAGCGTGTAGAGGAAGTTCAACAGGAGTGCAAAGAACTGCAGAAAGCACTACGCCTCCTCACACAGGAGAGAGATCAGCTACAGGAGAGACAGAGACAACACAACCAGGTACTAAACACACACTCGCACATAAAAGTGACCAACCGACGAAGCGGGAAAGATGGCCTACACACACGCAGTGTTTGAGCAGCATGTAACACACACCAGAGATCACAAGTTCAAGTTATCTGCACATCAAAGTACTCTTCTAAGTGTGTATGAGCACATTCGTGCTTTAAGACTTTCTGTCTCCAAGTGTAAAACGCTTTTCTGTTTGACTGAACTTACTCCCACAGAGCACTTTATCTTATCAGATAATGGCCGTGTGTGTGTGTGTCTCTGTGTGCATTACTGACCTTCCCCATAAAGTCATGTGATTTATCCATACCTAATTCTGACTCTGCTGAGGATGATTTATTTAGAGTGAAAGAATTGGGAGTTTGAGAAACAGAGAAGGAAAGAGAGAGGGAGAGACAGAGAAAAGTTTACTTGGGCATCTGTTATCATGCCGGTGCCATGTCGACCACAGAGGGTAGACGTGACGTCAAATGTGAGCACGCAGCCAGGAGTTAATGTCCACCAAAACCACTCAACAGAAAGGAGGAGACCTGCCCAGTCACTGAGACAACAGCAGCCAGTCACGCGATTTTTCTCTCTCCCGCTTTCTTCTCTTGCTCTTTTTCGCCTTCAGTTTCTCTACTTGTTTTTTTTTAAATACCATTTGAAAAATGTCACTACTACCTGATACATATAACTTAACCCTTTAACTGTCGCCTGTCCCCTTAGCGGGACGGCTGCGTTTGCTTCACCATATTACAAATAAATCCTAATCTAATCATGACAAACTATATGTCATTGGAAAGGTCTAAGACTCCTAAATAGATTTTTTATTTTTTTTTTTTATTGCAATAAAGAACAACAAAGATTACAGTATGTACAAAACAAACAGAACGTACAATAGAAACAAACAGTCTTTCAATAATAAACGAATTATGGATTAAACGTTAACAGAAAGAGTAATATAATAGATAAAATTTCTAAGAAATAGAGAGAAGTTCAAAAAAGAGGAAGAAGAAGAAGAGAGGACATACAAATAGAAATACAAGTATATTAAGGAAGAATATTAAACGTGGCACAAATTCTAGATGTTTTTATAGCTTTCTTGTTAACTGATGTTGAAATTGTATTTAAATCTAAATAGATATTTTACCACTGTTTTGTGTCACAAATTATGTAGGAAAATAATAGATTCATTTATGACAAGAGTGCACCTTAAAAATCTACATCATAACAGGAGTTCTGACCTTTGTCACAAAAAGACTTTATTCGTTGCCTTTTTCCCTATCACGCTTTGCAAATCATAAGAAATTATATCAGTTATACCATTTTAAAATCAGACATTGCATTATCATGGAAAATGTACATCAAAATCATATTACAAACTGTTTCAAAACTTAGGTTTGGATAGCGCATTTTCACGTCTTTGTTCAAAAATGGGAGTGACAGTTAAAGGGCTAAAGGCGTCCTGAGAAATCACAACTGTCTTTGTGACATTCTCATGCTCTGTGAAGAGCCAAAAATAGCCTGACATGGGCAGGGTTTTTTTTATTATTGTTTATCAGAAACAGGCTTGTCAGTCATTTCATGTCTAAGGGGTTTGCAGACATTCGATTGGCTGATGTGTCATTGGAGGGCGGAGTTTAAAGAGAGGGCGTGTGACAGTTAATATCAAGTTAAATAAATGCATTAACGCATTGATGTTTTTTCATTTTATTGGTTAATGTTAATAGCCCTAATTTGTATTATTTCTCATTAATAACGCCTTTATTTAAATTTTTTTCATCTGCATTTTCAGAACATTGTGTTCATTTGACTTCATTGTCCTTTACAAAATATAGAAATGTGACGATATCATGGTACAGGTATCATTTAGTAATACCATAGTACTTTTTAGCAAAATTTTAAAAGTTTGGGGTCAGTAAGATTTTTGTACATTTTTGAAAGAAGTCTCTTAAGCTCAGCAAAGCTGCATTTATTTGATAAAAATACAGTGAAAACAGTTATGTTGTGAAATATTGTTACAGTTTTCTATTTGAAAATATATTTTTAAAATTGTTATTTATTGCTGTGTTGTCAAAGCTGAATTTTCAGCATCAGTACTTCAGTCTTCAGTGTCTAATGATCCTTCAGAAATCATTCTAATATGCTGATTTGCTGCTTAAGAAACATTTTTTATTATTTATTTAAATTGTATTTAATTTAACGCATCCTTGCTGAATAAAACTATTTTTTCTGTTTTTTTTTCTTTTTTACCTCAAACATTTCAATGGTAGTGTACCAGTGTACTGGCAGTTTATCTTACTACTGTTCTTAACGGTTATTCATTTATTTACCTATTTTAACTGGTTTTGTCAACTTTTCTTGAAACGAAAATTTTCCTAGATGGCATAAATAAAGCAAATAACTAAAACCGTGTTAGTACCACTGATACCCTTGAATTACTGATTAAATATGGTCAGCTAATTTCATGCATCTACCACATATTACGATGTTAAGTCTATTCCTCAAAATTAGATTTTCCCTTAACATCAGCATAGAATATGCAAAAAAAAAAAAGTCAGCAAATTCCATTTGGCTCTAATGTGGTATTGATGTTTGAGTCCACAGCAAGCACATTAAACACTACAAAAGGGCCCAGAAAAGAGCAGGATGTGATTCAGTTGGTTTGCTGGTCTTTCAGCGCCCCCTAGTGTTTCCTTCTGGGGACCCTGTTGAAGTCTGTAAGTGTGAATTATGAGTGTCACAAAGGACAAAGAACACCACAAATAAAACATTAACACTTTTATAATTCTCTCTCACACCCCAGTCACACGAAGCCTTTCGTATGCCATAAGTGTGCGTGCGTCTGTTAAACTGTCAGAACTTACATATGAAAATAGACTTCCTCTTTATCGTGAGAACATAAGTATATATTTTGTGGCTGCTAATTTTACGACCTCACATTTTATTTGCCTGTGCAGCAATTCCGAAACATCATCGGCTGTAAAACACCACGAGTCACCAGATTAGCCGGAGGACAAGGCGTGTATGCGTGCTTTCAGAACCAGATGTTACTGTGATTTACTGATGACGACTGTTAAATATGAGCCCCTGAAACAAAAGTGAAATCGAAGCCCCCTCTTTTCCCACTGACATCATTCTGTGGGGAAATTCACTTCAGCAAGGGACTGATTGTTTGGTGTTTTTGTATGTTTGTTTGTTTGTTTGTTTGATTAAGGTTTTTTTTTTGTTTTGTTTTGGGGTTTTTTGAGGGGGATATTCTGGATGAGACTAATAACTGTATTTATGATAATTATCTTCTCTTTCAGTTAAGTTTCCTGTAAACTACCACATTATCAACAGAGTATATATAGAGTATATGTATATAAATTTTTTTTAAATATTTTTTAAATGATTGGTCGGATCGCTTTTGACCAATTTTTGCTATTGGATAAAATGCTTGGAGTATTTTGATTGGCCGGAAGATGTGATTGATAGTATTTGCTGTCCAATTGCAGGAGCTGCAGAAAGGCCTGCGTGAGGAGAAGGAGGAGGCTCAAGCCAGAGTGAGACAACTTGAACAGGACCTGCTAGAAATCTCGCAAAAAGCTGTTCTTAAAGAGACCGAACTGGACTGGTAAGGCCAATACACACATTATCTGACATGAATATTAATTTAATTATTAAAATTATTAAAAGTGGGGTCTGAGACAAGTAGTTTTAAATACTTTCACTGTGTATTTATTTTAATAAATATATGTTTATTTTAATTTGATTAATTTTTAATTATTATATCAGCAAAACAACTTGAGGTAAAAGGTTAATTTAAAAAATATATTTTAAAGTATTAGCTTTTTCTTTGATGACTGCAGCACTCAAACTCTACAGGTTTGTGTAAAACCTGATGATCATGATTGAGATGATGCGTTGTGGAGGCAAAAACATCTGATCAGAGTTCACATGATCAGTGTGATTAAAATTTGATTATGTGATTAGTGACCTGCAAAGAATTTAAAAACTACACTACCTGTCAAAAGTTTTTGAACAGTAAGATTTTTAATGTTTTTTAAAGAAATCTTATCAGCTCACCAAGCCTGCATTTATTTGATCCAAAGTACAGCAAAAACAGCAAAATTTTGAACTATTTTTACTATTTAAAATAACTGTTTTCTATTTGAATATATTTTAAAATGTAATTTATTCCTGTGATTTTAAAGCTGAATTTTTAGCATCACAGCAGGTACATGATCCTTTAGAAATCATTGTAATATTCTGATTCACTGCTCAAAAAACATTTATTATCATTATTATGTAGAAAACGGCAATATAATCTTTTCACTGAATAGAAAGTTCAGAAGAACAGCATTTATCTAAAATAGAAATCTTTTGTAACATTATAAATGTCTTTGTCATCACTTTTGGTCACTTTTGGCAAATAAAAGTATTAATTTCTAAAGTTTCTTTCCCAAGAAAATTATACTGACTCCAGCCTGAATGGTATAGTGTATAATGTTACAAAAGCTTTTTATTTCAGATAAATGCTGATATGTGGATCTTTCTGTTCATCAAAAAATCTGAAAAAAATGTACTCCTTTAAATATTGATAATAAAGATAATAAAAAATGTTTCTTGAACATTTTAGATAAATGTTGAACTTTGGATCTTTCTATTCATTAAATAATCCTGAAAAAATGTACTCAGCTGTTTTAAATACTGATAATAATAATAATAATAATAATAATAATAATAA